>APFE031077711.1:76931-184170 GCA_000404065.3 Pinus taeda | reverse complement strand
AGAAACAATCTGTAGTGGCACTATCAACTACAGAGGTAGAATACATGGCAGCCACTCATGCAAGCAAGGAAGCAGTTTGGTTCTAGATATTGTGTTCAAGTATGGGGTTAGTATAGGGAGCTATAGGGATAGACTATGACAGCCAAAGTGCAATTTTCTTGGCAAATAACCCCGCACGTCATTCAAATACAAAGCACATTGATGTTCAGTATCACTTTGCGAGGGATATGATAGAATAAAAAAGGTGTTTCTGGTAATGGTGGACACTTTGAAGAATACTGCAGATGCATTAACAAAATCTGTGAGCTCTGAAAAGTTCTCTTGGTGTAGAGAAACAATGGGTGTTGCAAGGCTGGATAAATGACTAAGCTCTCTTGTGGCCCCATGTGGAAAGAAAACAACAAGTGGGAGAATGTTGGGTTGTGTTATATTCTTTCCACGACTAGCCCATGTAGTTAACTGGGGGGTTAGAAGGGGGGCGGAGCCCCCCATTCGTTGTGCCGATTGTGTAGCAAGGGGGGGCAACAGGGGGTTTGAGGGGTACCCGTAACCCCACTTTATGGGGTCCTAATTTTGGTTTTGGACCCTATGTTAGGTTGGGCAGACCCACCTATGGTTTTGTGCATGATTTTCACACATGTTTTTGGACGCAATGGTTTTCTGTCCATGGTATTGGAGGCAATGGTTTTCGGTCAATGGTATTGGATGCTTCGGCATGTATAAATATTTATTATAAAATTGAAAGGAACATAATGAAAAAATCAAGTCGGTAGTCCCGGTTTTTGGATCCAGGGGAAAATCTTTGTGTATATGTGTTTTGTGTTATGCTCTCGCATTGTTTATTTTATGTGTTTTAGAATTCGTATGCAGGTAATTTCTATACAGGGTTAAAATCTACACATGGTTGTCTAGTTGATACCACTATGAAGATCATAAGAACATACTTGTAAATGTTCCTAAATAATTCTTGAACACGAGGAATTATTGAACATAGACGACTTGTTACATAAGGATTTGGATGATTACGTTATATCATATGTCCTAACTCTCAATATCTATTCTCTGAACATTCTCTACCAATTAAAGGGTGGAAATACCTACCTCTGCTAACTTTATGTATCAATTCAACTCAGGAACCATCAAGGATTCTTCCCATGTGACATCTATATAATCGTTGATTTAGCACTCCAATGACTTGCTATTGTAGAGGATTTTTCCTTTGGGATAGATGATGGTTTGCAACATCATGAATCATTATGATTTTCTTTTGGCTTTTGTCCCTTCCAACTTTTTTAATATTAATCATTGTCTTGTATGACTACATTCTTTTGAGCATCCTTTTCCATTTTTCTTCATCTAAAGCATACTCTCACTCTTTTGTAGTTGAATTCCTCATTTTCCTCAACATAATGACTCTTCAATGTGTATAAACTAAGGTTACTCCATTTCAGGAATTCTCACAAATTGTCACCCCCCACCACAAAGACAAAATTACTTTTACTAGTTGAGAAAGGTACCACAAGTAGTCGTTCATTTCTAAAGTATTCCTAAGTTTATTGAGCAATTTTTCAACTGGCATTCAAAAAATATTCCCACGTAGATTGTCATTTTTTCTATTAGGTACTAGTTAGTCTTATTATGGATATTGGGGTTCACAATGTTCCAAGTGCCTTTGCCAATCAAGAATTTGTGAATTAAATTGGGTACTACGTAGAGGAACTAGTCATACAATTTTTCAAAAAATCTTATTTTAACATCATCGAGGGATGCCTTTCTTCTATTTCTTGCTCTTCACAAAAGTCATCTACATTTTTTGTTGACCCACTCATCTAAGTTTATTTGACCACTATTAATCAATTTAGAGATAATTCATTAATAATAATTAAGATTAATCATGTGCACCACATTCTATAAATTCCTTAATTTATTTAAGAATGAATATGAGGAAATTTTCATGTGTTTTTGTGAAAAATTTAGCTCTCACCTATGAAAGTGTCACATAGTTTCATAAAGGATTATTTTTGAAATGATTTGAGAATTTTCTTTATTACCACTTTCATGATATTGTAATCTTCACTGCCTTCCACCCCTAAACCTCTTTCAATCTGGTGGGCAACTAGGCAAATGAAGCAAGGATAATCCCTTAATAATGAATGATTGTTGTACTAGTTGTCTACTTCCTTTGAGTCTCATATCTACATGGGTACATTCATACTTACTAAATAATCATGCACTGGCATGTCGCTTTTACTATTTGGTCATGTCGGCTTATTAGTCGCCAAACTCCTCTAACTTAGAACTCAACGTGAGAAATCATAGAATCAATCTAAATTCCATCCACCAGCTAAGTGAAAATGGAAAAACCTCCTTATGTATATTGCACCCATAGGAAATATATATTAGAGTTATATATAATCGTATAATCAAAACTACAGAGGGCATAATAGGTTCATAGCAGAGCGAAGGGAGCCATAATCGGGTTCTCAGAGAGCACCAGGGCATTCCACAAGATGGAAAGAGGGCATTTGAGAAGGCCATAAGGGAATTTTACCTAAGGGTACACGATCATTCCATAGGGTGGAAGGAGGGCCTTTGAGGAGGACATGAGGGCATTTGAACTAAGGGCATGAGGGCATTTGACTAGGGCAGCATTGGACACCTATGTTCAATATGGCGGTAAGAGGATCCTATGTTTTCTATTTATTTTTAGAACTAGCTCACAGACCTTAGTTTGGGCTCTATTATGTTTTTAGGTTTTTTACATTCTTCCCAAAGGTGCTCGGTTTCATGACATCCACTGCATCGAAAGGAAATCCTCCATAAGTCCAATTTTTATGTGAAGACCCAATTCCCCCAAACAATCTAAATATTTGCAAGTAACCCTTCTCGGTATTATTTTTATTATGGCTATATTGTTCTTTGCTTTGATAATTACGTTTCATTATTTTCGTATTTAAATTCACCCCATATCATCATATCTTTATTCAGATTTATATCATTATCCAACAACATATGCAACTATTTAGAAAGATCAATATCATCATAAATGTAATAGAACATAAAGGAAGGAAAGAAGAAAATCATTCACACATAGAGACACTGGGATTAGTCAGAGACCAGGGAAAAACCTACTATGGGGAAAACCCTTTCAAATTCTTCTTCTTATTAGATTTTCATTGAATGATTCAGCAAGAGAAAGTATAATGATCCATATCAACAACCATAAACCTATTCACCAAAATCAACTAGACAATATCGATGAGATGAATCCAAAAATGGAAATAGTCCAAAATCCTTGATTCAGGAACTTGTACTCGACTGTCACTGTCTGTAGTCAACTTTTGAATTGTTATGGTCAACAGGAAAAAACTTCAGTCAACTAAAAAATTCAGCCTTTAGATTCCAATCGCAGGGAAGATATATCATGCATGCAACTAAAAGACTTCGATCAAAATTTATACATGACATTCCTGCAGTTGCAGTCAAAATTTCTCCATGGAATGCCTACAGTTGAGACCCAAAACCCTAAAAATAGAGATGTGAGCTTCGGACCCTGTAATTTCAAACTTGTGCCAACCAATCTCCGTGAACTTGCCTCAAACCTGTGTGAGCCAAATCAAAGAATAGAATAGAAGAATGCCTCATGATCATGTCCAAGTGAGGATGAGGTCACTTGTATTTATAGCCTTCCAAGGATGTCCAATTTGCTTTAGTTCTGACCTGATCAAATATGCACATGTTGGCTTTAATTCAAAAATACACTTTCCCTTGTCCAAATCCAGTGCTTCAATAGCCAAAATTGGTCACCTTGAAAAGAGGAATATCATCCCATGTTTGGAATTTATCACTAAACTTCCAAATTAACACTCCCTCCCATCTAGGGATAAATTCTAAATGTATCATGTAATCATCACAAGAATCTTGTCATCAAATCATATCCAATCTTAAGCATCTCATCATTAAATGTCATCATTGCTCATCTTTTTTCATCTCTTGATTATATTTTCTCATATTTTGAACTTGAAAATAAAAGAAGAAGAATTTGACATCAAAGGTGAGCCTAAGCTACCACCCTCTATCACTTTGAAGAGCACATCTCAATCCAAAACAATATCAGGGAGCACATCTCAACCTAAATCTACATCGGGGAGCTTAGTCTCACCCCGAAATGACTGTCAGCGGGGATCCCAACGCTACCACCCAAAAAACATCAAAGAGAATATCATCAGGGATCCTTTCTCAACCAAGAATCACATTGGGGAGCACATATTAACCTGGAATCTCATGGGGGGGAAAAACATATTCAACCCCATATCAAGAAAGAGGTGATATAAGGGAGCACATCTCAACCCATCCTATTACCCATTGATCTTCCCAATAATGACACTAAATAGTCATGTGGTAGAACACATGCATCATAATCCGATCTTAGGTGAAATACCCAACTTACAAAAGATAAGGATCACACACCCCCAAGCCTCTTGTTGTGCTTTACAAACAACCCCCCATTTCATGTTATTTTTATTTATAAAAAACATTAAAATATGAAATGGGTCCCTTTAAAATAAAATTGATATCAAAACTTTTACTTAACAAAAGTCCGATAATCAAAGGAGCGCTTTATAAAAAACCCTTTTTATAAGCAATATCCATTTAAAAAAGAAATAAAGCAAAAATTCGGTCATTGCGATAAAGCAATCGCAAGATCGCATATCGCAATGACATGAGGGACACAACATAACGGCATAAGGCTTTCCGCCGATGCGATATAGTATTCGGCGATCGGCAATCAGCGATCGGCGATACCCAATGCACTACCAAAAGCACCCCATATCAATGCCCCGATGCGATAAGCTATCGGCGATCGGCAATCGGCAGTTCCCCTTCATTTTAATCACATTGCACATATGCCTTTCGCCGATGCGATATCGCAATCGGCGATCGGTGGGTCCCCTTGTTCAGAACTTAATGCACATAAGCCTTTCGCCGATGCGATATCGCAATCGGCGATTGGCGATACTCAAGGCATTGTTAAGCCAGACTTGTTATAGCCCCCGATGCGATGCGATAAGGCACGATTTCCAATAGAAAGCCGTTAAAGTGATTAGAAAGCCCAATTTACTGTTATTTAAGGCATAATCACTCCCGCTCGGCCGCCAATACGTCCATTGCATGCTTAAAGAGATATTTCGACCAAATATTGATATAATGGGCATTTATAAGGTGGCAGGCTCTATACGGTCATTTAATGGATTCATGTCCTAAGATCTGTCCATAGATTGTCTCCGCGCCTGTTTTAAAAAAGCAAAATATATCACTGCTCATCTATTCATTTGCTATCAATTGTGAGTTTTATCGCTATCTCTCTGTATTACGCCAAATTGCCTCTCTGTGCAGAATTCGGTCCTAGACAGGAGTTCAGGCATGATGGGTAAGAAGTCAAAGAAAATCGCAGGTTCTTCTAATCCACCAGTTGCAGGACAAGCCGCAGCAAACAGCAAAAAAGGCCTAATATCCGACACAACATGCGCAGGCCTCGCCAGAGTAACTTGGCAAGGAACTTATGACTTAATTGAGGCCGAGAAACCAACGCAGACGGTAGAAGAAGCTACCGCGGATTCGTTAAAAAAGTCGGAATGCACTCTCAAGGATTTGGCTGATTCTTTCCTCCATAGAATAGCAGCAAGGGAGCAAATTATCCCATATACAGATGTTGTGCGATGGGTGATTGAAGAAATCCCCATCACAAACAGAACTTTCAGCACAAGGGATGGAAGGATTTTTGGGTCATTTAAGCCAGAAGACCTAAGGCAAATGTATCATTTGCCTAAGCCAGAGAAGATATACAATAGCACCTTTTTGGAGTAGTTTGCGAGCGAGAACGAGATTGAGTCCGAACCTATCAAGGACTGGAGGCAAAATCCAAATAAACACAAGCACGAATCCCCCGGTAAGTACTCGGTCGACTCTTTGGCTTCTCCTTATTGCTATGCGGGTATAATGATGTGTAGATTGTGGGGTTTACACGACTCTTCCATTTTTACCATTGAGATGGTTCCTCTTATGGAGGCGGCAGTGAATAGCACGATTATGGATTGGGCTACTATCCTTTTGGATAAGCTAGCAGTAGCTATTAGTGACTTTAGGAATAAAACTAGAGTCCCTGAGAGGAAAATTCCCCCATTCTACTATAGTGCATATATCCTAGATACCTTGTGTTTCAATTCTGAATTCCCTATTCTTGGTTGGAGGTGGACTGTACAGGACCCCTCGCCCATTCATATTTATCATCGTAAGATGTGGAAGTCATCCTATAAAAACCACTTGTATCAGATTTGTAATGGTTTCATGGTTCCCGTTTATTATTCAATTTTTTATAAACCCATTTCAAGGATCTCCTACCTAGCCTCTTTTGACTTGCCAGCAGTGGCTAATTGGTTTGGAGAAGAGCATTTTACTTATATTAGAGTCTTTGGCAGCCAAGCCAATCCTCATGTCCTCCCCTTATATGTTCCTGATAAATTGCTAGCAAGGGAAATTACATACCAGATTACAGCTGAGAGTACTACACAGACTCTCAAAAAGGAGAAGAAAAGGGGCTTGCCTACTTTTCCCTTCAGGTGTGGTGTCTTCACCTTGCATGATCTTAAACATGTGGAAAAAGAGGCCACAAAGATTCAAGCTCTAAATCTGGCTACAATCCCGAATAGAGCATTTGACCCAAAGCGAACTGCATATGCCGCTTTGGAACATGCCAAATTAGCAACATTTGATCATAAAGAAGATATGTTTGATGATGTGTTCTCTTCAGCTGAATCAATAGGTCAAGCCAAAGAACTCGCCAAGATGCGATACAACGATGAAGGGTTAACTGAGTTTAATAAACTTTGAGAGCAGAGGTTGCAAACTCTGCCTCTAGATTTATTAACGCCAACCCAAGCAGCATCATCAAGCGAGCCTAGCCAGCAACAGACAAAGGAACCTCCTGCTACAACGAAAAAAAATAATAGCGAGCAGGAGGAACAACAAAGGAAAGACCAAGAGGAGAAGCTGAAGAAAGAACAGGAAGAGCGGTTAAAGAAAGAGCAGGTGGAGATGCGGCAAAAGGAACAGGAAGAGCAACAAAAGAAAAAACAAGAACAATTGCTGAAGGAGTCTCAATCTAAACAGACCACCACCGATACCAACGTGGGTACTATCACAGACCCTGAATTGCAAAAGGAATGGCAGCAGTTCAGCACCATTATCAGTGGAGGGAAAGACTCAAAAAGTATTGATACTCCTAAGACCAGTGATATGCAGGATGATACCTCATCCCAGGTTCTGAGTGGAACGAGCGGCCCACCTAAAGATATTGAAGTAATTCCGAAAGGTCCCAGTGACCAAATCATTCTACAAGTAGAAGATATTCCACCATTGGATGTCTTCTACAGTCCAAGGCACAGAGCAGTGGTAAAACGATCGAGGAAGAGACGAAGGCTTGATCAACCTTCTATCTTTCCAGAACAAACGGTCACGGGCAATGTAGTGTGGAAGGAAAACTGGATCCCTCCGATGATTTAACCAAATTGTCACAGTACGCTGGAGCTTACTCAGCTACAACCATCGACAAAGCATCGGAGGTAAGTCTTTTATTAAAGACTAAAGACCAAGAAATATCCACGTTACAAACAAAATTAGCTGAGATAAAACAGAGGGTAATGCAAGCAGAGGAGAAGTTAGCGGCACAACAACAGAGAACAGCGCAGGCAGACGAGAAGTTATTGGTGCAACAACAAACAAATAACCAATTGACTCAGCAATTAGAAGCAGAGAAACAGAGGATTGATCAGGCAGCGATCCAGAAACAGAACGAATTAACGGAGGCTTTGGAAAAATTGAAAGCAGCGAACGAGAAATTGGTGAAAACCAAGGATGAGCATATCGCTCAAATAACACCGCAACTAGAAAAGATCAAAGGAGATTCGCAGATAACAGAATTCAGGAAAGAGGCAACGTTGATAAACAATGCGCTAATATCGCAAATTAAACTCTTGTGTCAACAAATCTCTCAAGCAGAACCACTCTGCGAATTAACTACATCCATAAATGAGCAGGTAGAGAAAGAAAGGGATGACTTGAATCAAGCCGATGAAGCTATTACTGCATATCTTGAATGGCAAGATTCAAAGTCGAGAAATGCCTCCAATTTTCCAAGGATACTTGAGGTTCATAAAGATATACTGTTCACAGAATGGCACACACAGGTGTTAAAGGCATAGAGAGAAGCTTCAAGGTGTAGATTAACTTCTAGCAATTTAGTTGATCTAGTTAACGACACTCTCTACATAGCAAACATGATTTCCCAATGTACACTTGGAAAGGTTACTACAGCAAATGCATTGGAGCAAACGTGTTATCTAGAGTTAGAAGGCAAAGGAAGATTAATCGCCGGAGTTAATAGTTTAAACATGGAAACATATTGGCACTTCCTAGTCAAGCCTCATGAACAAAGAGCCGCCCACAAATGCTTAACAGATGCCATCCAGTGTATGATCCCTTACATCCAAGACGCCACCTATGCTGCCCAACTCAGTTCGCGGCTCAGCAAACCTCCGGAAATTGAGCCAATGCTTGCCATTAATTAGCTCAGATTCAAAGGAAAGCAGTCGACCGAATGAATCATCCTCCAGCTCCCCAGATCGCCAGCCGAAATAGCAACAAAATTTATTAATATCAGCTTAAGTAGCATTTATGTTTTATAGATATTTAGATTAGTATAGTATTCATAGACCCTTTCATTTTTTTAGAAAGGGTCGTAAATTTTGTAATAGACTTAACAGACTGAAGTTTGCACTATTGTGCTTCAGCCTTTATTCTTTTATGAAACTCGACCAGTCGGTCTTACTTTAATGGAGAAATTCCTTTACACAATTGTGCAGTATTGTCGTTGATTGAGGAATGCTTATGCGTTAAGGGAAGAACCACACATAGCGATTGATATCTGGGAGTGGCATACAGCTCAAATGGTATTTCTATCTTTGTCTTAAGTCATTCTGTGTATGTGAATTGTTATGTAATTATTCTTACTATCGTTGATTGTATGCATGCGCTATAACAACAAATCTTATTCATTCCACTATTGGGTGTTTATATGATGTGCCTTTACTTTTAAATCATGTATATGTTAATGATATGAATGTATAAAGTGTAGTAATTTCGCTTCAATCGCTGCGCTTAACTATTTAAGCACAACAATCTTAAATGATTCAATATCTATGTCTTAAAGATACAGTCATCTATATGTTTGTCTTGTAGACATAGAGCATCAAAAGCTACGCTTTAGAGCTCAATAGATTCCCGGGATAGTTTCATTTACTTATATTTCTGTCAATAGTTTCAGCCTTCCGCCTATCACTAGTGTTATTTACAAAGCATTCACTCATCCCATTTATCTATTTCTGGGGAAACTGGTCCCATTACCCCCAGTCGGAGCCACTATCCCAAACGAAAAAGGAGTTGTACTAAGGTCCGGACCGGGTGGTTTCCCCAATGTTGTTGCAGCGATTTTCGAGGCTTCAACACCTCCTTAACCCGTTGGCCAAACAGTGAGGGACAACCCCAATAAGACCATATTGTCAGTATGATGCCAACTAGGGTATACTCTGCATATACCAAGATAGGGAAGATACTCGAGTTGTCAAAATAAATAAGCATCACACACACACTATGGGTAACATATAGGGGAGTAACATCTACAACCTTACTGCTCATATTTACCTCAACCCCAGGAGCCCTCCAACTCAATTCCTCACCCTAGGATCTCAAACAAAGGGGGAAGAGTCGGCTTAGTGTTCTCGATCCTCCTACTCTTTGTAGATCAAAAACATATCATCGTGCTCATCTTTGGTATTGACTTAATCATCATGTCGCAATAGAAGCAGTCTCTTGTTCATGTAGGAAATCAAATCAAATATTATGTTAGAACAAATATGTATATATCAGAAAAGGATACCTTATTCATCCTCCCTCTCATGGAGGCAGCAACCACAAGCCTAAGCTTGTCTTGTACGGTAGCATTGTCTCAATATATGAAGAGATCTCAATCCTAGCTATATATGGGATTCCCTATCAATCGGATCCCACTCAATATTATCACAATGTATCCCTTTCATATCCATAACATACTCAAATAGATCTCCAAAGAGCTTCTTCATCCTGCCTCACAACTAGCCATGCTAGCAACGTCGTACTCAACCTCGGTCGTGCTTAAAGCTACATACTTCTCATACAAAATATCATGGTAGATCTCATACTAAGGTAGCACACATATGTGTTTATATCATTAATCACGATACTAATCAACATCAATACATCCATGCAGTCACATATCACAAGGAGAATGTCTCAGGCCAAAAATAGATCTTCCCATGCAAATATCTCAAAGTGTGCCCGACAACGTCTCAATGTGTATGAAGAGGATCAATCATGAATTCAATCAAGTTGATCTATGAAACATAAATATATACAGATAGGTGTTCACATGGAACATCAATTCTTAAATCAACTGTCAGTTGCCAAGGCAAGTTCAATAATATTTCTTCATAACTTCTTGAAATTCAATTAGAGTATCCAAGGATTTACATTTCCACTCTCCAAAAACTCTTCAATATCTTCGCAATATAGATTTTCTTTTCCAAACTTTAGAAAGGGATTCATCATGCCATGATTCATTATTTTGAGCTTCAAAAGCTAACTCCCTCTTAATTTGATCATTAGGGGCTCATTACCTATCAAGAGTATACCATCAGCATATAAAACCAAAATCAAATCCATACCTTGGACCCCTTTTGAAGTAGAGGTTTGAACAGCACATCTTCCTGACTTCACCAGATAATTGTCAAAGTGGACATACCAGGATTAGGGAGAATGCTTCATGCAATGATACCTGCAAACATGACCAAACTAATATCCTCAACCTTACACAAATCAATACTGTGAAATCAAATAAACTAAGTCAGATTATCAAGCCATATATGGAAAATCAAAGCTAATATCAAAGTCATAAAAAATTTTCCATTATTCCCACGACAAACTCTTTGGACCAAATGTCAGGTAGATATCACATCCAAATACCAAACTATGACTTCATCTATTGTCATGTCAACAAATTGTTATTAAGTAATATCAAGCCATCCTTATAAATTATTTTTGCCACTAAATAAGAATGCATATATCAAGGACAAGTCATATAAGTTTCATGCATATACCAAGAATGAGTCATGCAAGTTCCATCCATTTATTGTGAGATTACTTTCATATTGAATCACAATTGTTTATACTTCAACCATTGTCTAAAAGGAAATGAGATCAATACAAAATCATTATTTAATACCAATATTAGTTACTAAAAGTTACTATACTCACGTAGAATTGTCATCAAGGCAAATCATCAGATATCAAGTCAAATAATTAGTCATCGAGTCCAAAACCTTATTTTGTTGTATTTTTTAATTCAGTCAATCCATAAGCCAAAAACATATGAAGCATCATATCAATGTTCTAAAGCATATTTATGAACTATCAAGCATCATTTTAAACTCTAAACATTTCTCACTATACCAATCAGCCAAATCTTATCAAACCCTTGCAACCGTTATCAAATATTGTCATACACTAGC
Source organism: Pinus taeda (assembly GCA_000404065.3). NCBI lineage: Eukaryota > Viridiplantae > Streptophyta > Pinopsida > Pinales > Pinaceae > Pinus > Pinus taeda. The sequence continues at coordinate 172,510 of APFE031077711.1, read as the reverse complement.
TTCAATGGTTAAATCATAATGACATATTGATATGCATATCATGATGACCTACAAACATAAGTTTAGTCAACACATTCACATTCTCTATAGTAAGTCAAATATTCAAACTTCCCTGATCATTGAACTTTCTGTTGTATGCTCCATATCTGTAGGACTGTCATACTCCTAGTGCATTACTGATTTTATACATAAAGCTTTAGTTTTGTGACCTACAGACATAACTGCACCCATAGGCTTTCTTCCATGTGATTTGAGGCGAATAATTGCATTGATAATATTACTTCTATCTGGTTGGGGCTTAGGCTAAGGGAAACCCTCTCTTCTCATACCAAAACTTGTTGCAAACCAACAATACCAAATACTTGTTTATACATGTCCAAAAAATCATACTTCAACGGTAAAGAATTTTCTACACATTTAATGCAAATGACAATAGGTGTAAGAATCTTATGAATAATTTATCCCTCTTAATGAGTAGCCACTTCAAACATCGTCATTCAAGTTATCAACATGTCTATCATAATCTTGTCATGTATCAATAAAATTGTTAGATCACAAAGTCAAACTATATCATATATTCATCATGGTCATAACATGTTAGCATCAACTGCTTCATCATGACATCAAATTTTCATCAAGGGTTAGAATATTATGATTAGGGAAGCTGGGAGGTGTATCATCATACTTCAGAGATTATAATCACTACATCACAACGATCAAGTTAGGGCATCCAATTTTACCATATGTCATAATTACCAAGGTCAACAAGAAGATCTTGAATATCAATCTTATTGTTACACTTCTATCATCAAGGTTACCATGATTATTACAAGCATTATCAATAGTATCAAGCTACCATATATAACAATCAATGTGTTAGCCTTCTTTATGAGATCAGGAGAACCATCATGTCTAAAAATGATAGATGTTAGACAAATATCAAATATACCAATATTTCAAAAATCAATGTTTCTATGACTTAATAGAATGTAAGATATTTGTCCAATACCAAGTGCACCATCTCATCATGAGTACCATGAATCAAATCTACTTTCATATATATGATACGTTTATGAAGGTGAAATTCCCAACATATTACGGTTTACCTTGCCATCCTACATTGTAGTTGAAATCACATTGAAACCATACACCATACAGTATACATACCCTGTAGTATTTAGATACATGTGCACCTTATGATTTGACATGGGCAGTTGTAGCATTTTTTGAACTTTTCATCAAGTGCCTCTTTACCTTTTCCAATGCTACTTCTTCTCTTCCTACACTGGCCATGATCCTTAAGAAGGATCCACTAATCACAACACATTAGGAGGTTAGAAGCATAAAAATACTCAAATATACATGTAGGAAGTATAAGTAATAATCAAAGAAATAATCAGGTCAATAGGTATAAACAATAGTAAAGACATAAAGGAGCGCCATAAATTGAAAAGTACTTGTCTTCAATGAGAAGTGATCATCTCCCTCTTGAACCAACCTTCAAGAGCCATCATTGTCCATTGTCCACATGACAATGTTTCCTTCAACTTTATTAGCAACTAGTCTTAATAGAGACTATCCCATCTAGGGCTTCATAAAATCTATCACAAGTTCCAGTGCATCTTCACACTAGTCATGCTAGGGTTTCTAAATTACAAATCTTGAATCTTTTCCATAAACTAAGGTTTCTCCCAAACCCTAACCTCATAATATCCATCAAACCCTAATAACCAAATTGCCTAGGGTTTCCTTCAAGCCCTAATATTCTTTTAGGTATCCTCCATCTTCTCTTGGTTCCATCAAAGGTGTCTTCATAAGGGTGATCTTCAATAACTTTTCTTCGACCCAGCTCTAAAACCATGTTAATTTTTCTTATGGTTGTATTGTTATTTACTTTGATAATTTCATTTCATTATTTCCATATTTAAATTCACCCCGTAGCATCATATCATTATTCAGATTTACATCATTATTCAACAACATATGCAACTATGTAGAAAGAACAATATCATAATCAATGTAGTATAACATAAAGGAACGATAGAAGAAAAGCATTCACACATAGAGGCACTAGGATTGGTCGGAGACTAGGGGAAAACCCACAATGGGGAAAACCATTTCAATTTTTTCTTCTTATTAGATTGTTATTTAATGGTTTAGCAAGAGAAATTCAATAATTATCCATATCAGCAACCATATACCTATCCAGCAAAATCAACTAGAAGATATCCATGAGATGAATCTAAAAATTCCAATAATCCAAAAAACTTGATTCAGGAACTTGTAGTCAATTGTCACTATTATAGTCGACTATCGAACCATGCAGTCATCTGGTGAAAACTTTAATCAACTGGAAAATTCAACCTTTAGGTTACAGTCGCAGGGAAGATGTGGCATGCATGCAATTGAAAGGCTTTGGTTGAAATTTATCCATGACATGCTTATGGTTGCAGTTGAAATTTCTCCATGACATGCCTACAGCTGAGACCCAAAACCCTAAAAATAGAGATGTGAGCTTAAAACCCTACAATTTCAAACCTGTGCCAACCAATCTCTATGAACTTGCCTTAGACCTGTGCAAGCAAAACCAAAGAATAGAATAGAATAATGTCTCATGATCATGTCCAAAGGAGGTTGAGATCACTTGTATTTATAGCCTTCCAAGGATGTCCAATTTTTTTTACGGTTGACCTGATCAAATATGCACATGTGGGATTTAATTCAAAAATACACTTTCCCTTGTCCAAATTGAGTGCTTCCGTAGTCAAAATTGGTCCTCTCAAAAATAATAATATCATCCCATGGTTGGAATTTTTCACTAATCTACTAAATTAGCACTTGGAGGTTAAATTCCACTAGAATTTTTACTTTTCTCGTGTCTTCTTTAACCAAAAACTTATCCTCTAGAGCAATGAAATGGCATAAAACATTGTCCATGCCTTCTAGAATTATTGTATTCCACATATCCAAAAGAAGCCCTAGAAAGAGTACCCATATCTATTGCAAATATGTTGGATAATTACTCTGCAATCTTGAGCTCAACGCTCTTATCATTCTCAATCCTTTACCTGCCTCGAAGTCACCCACCTATTTCCACCCGGGGCATTTATTCATGGGTCGAGCACTCAATCGCTTAAGACTGTTTGGTTTATGTGCCCAACCTATTGATTAGAAGAGGGTTCTTGAATGTGAGGGTTGATCGGCCAAACTTTATAGCTATGGATCTCCCAGCCTCACCAACAGGTTAGCAGGCAGGTAGATAACAGTCTAGTTAGGTTTATATCTGTTGCAAGGTGTTATATATGCATCGATTGATATAGCGATGGTGGCTCCACATGGTTACTTAACAAACGAAAAATACCATTATGCAAGTTTATGATTAAATTCCCCTTTCTTTAAAGTTTGCATACAGTTTGGCATCAATTATTTATATGGTTCATATGGTATGTCTTCTCTGAGAATTATGGCTTCTATACCAAATACATATGACCGCAATATAAAGTTTGTTTGGCATGGCATCCACTTAGAGTATGGAATTCTTTAATTTATGATTTGTTTGATGGCATCAAAAACTTGTATTTTCTCAATATCACATTCTTTCTAATATATATGTTGAGATCTTGTTATTAGCAACCCTAAAGTGAAACCCTAAGGAATCTTGGAATCTTAATTCAAACATTCAAATGATAGGAATCTCCTTGACAAGTCTCTTATATAACTCATATGAAATTATGGTAGCTTTAAAGGACATATGAACAGTGACTCTATATCCCTAACCTTAGGGTTTGTAGCTAACGATATTCTTGACATATTATAGTGATCATCAATAGAGTGAGAAAGCATTCTATGTCACTTTCATCATGAATATGACATACGTAGTCAATCATATTCATACAATATGGTATTTAATGCATTAATCTATATGTACGTGAGTGACTTGGAACACCTATGTCTCTACAAGATGATAATAGCAATGCACTTAGCCTTATGACAGTGACCATGTTGCAACAGGGATCTTGATGTATCAATTTGACCCCAATTCCTATATAATGCATGAAAATCAAGATTAAAAATTTATTTATTGATGGAAATATGTGCAATAAAAGAGGATTATGCAACAATGTCTATTAATGTAAACAAAACCTATAAATCATCAATTTTATTCCTTAGATATTTCTTCATTTGTGGCACAATTTCCCCCTTCCTGATGTTAAAATAATCCATCAACCTTTGTTCACTCACAAGCCCTAGTTTCCCCTTCACGGTGTGTGAGTGGACTCACTCACCATGGCACGAGTATCTATATTGATACTAATATTGATGCTTCATGGGATGGTGTATCAACTCGTCTCATTCTTTATCCCAATAATCATTGAATGTTATAATATTTCTCAGAGGTTCTATTCCAATTCTAGCAATTTATAAGACTTCTAACCTTCCACTATTTGCATGGCTCTCTAGCTTAAAGTGGTACACTAAGTTTAGGTTAATTAGTATAGGTTTAATGAAGGTAGTTTATTGTCCTCAATCCATATTCAGAAGATTTTGCAAACATTATTTCATAGGTATGGGCTCTTGTAGGCTATTCATATTCTCTATTTTCTTAGTTTGATCAATATTAGAATTCTAGTGCTCATAACACACGCACACATACACATTTATGCCAATATCTATCCAATATTAATCATTAAGATCTATGCGTCGAACATAGCTCTCATTCAAATATAATTTTTATCATTGTGTTTTTTATTCATGAGTTAGAATATTACATTTCACTTTTTAGTGATGTTTTCATTCATAACTCGTTGATATGCATATTAATTTATTCCACATTCTATGATCAATCCTATATTAATAATGAATATGTAAACAATATCCATAAATAATATCAAAATAAACTACAATTAATTTCACATAATTGACATGAAACATTAATCATTATTATAAAAGTAGAGGTGTGACATACATCCTTATTTATTCTCCATTCTATCAACTAATTCTCCTTAAACAATATCCATTATAAATTACAAGTCAATGATATCATAATAAATAACGGACACATTCACACATAATGTTTAAACAAAACCATTGATCAATAATTATTAATAGCTTAGAGTAAAGTGATTATATGCCTTTAAAGCATTGCATACCAATGAAGGCCATGAATCCTTTGGGAATTAACCAACCATTTAATAAGAAATTGTTTCCAATCATCGGTCCTTACCAAAGCGTGTTCTTATTTTAAAAGAAATAGTCTTTCTCAAGGCCACCTCTTCAACCCTGAGAAATTAGATGGACCTTTTTCGTAATATATATGTTGAGCACTTCTTAAGTGGGTCATGTGTCATGGAATTAAGTTGTGAGCACATGAGTAAAAATGTAGTGAACAGAGATGTGTGATGGACTATGCATCGATGAAGAGAGAAAGAACATATTAATCATTATTATTAATGTAAGCCTTTTCTAAACAAGAAAAAATAATGTTTTCTCTCTTGATACAAGAGCCCTATCGGGTCTATTACATCATGACATAAACTTTGACTCAAGGAAAAAACCCTAGAGCACTCAATGGGTGCTTAGACCTAGGAACCAAAAACTTTGAGCGTGAAACCCATGCTTTAATAAATTTTTCTTGTACAATAATTTTATTTTTCTTTTGATAAGTACATAAGAGATACATCATGTCATGAGCCAAATACAATTAGGAATACCAATACTAGTTACAACTTTCAATAGGAAGTCTTCATGTTACAGACCTTCAATGTTTTCTAGGGCAAATTGCTCCTCAACTAAACTGGTCTCTCCTTCTTTTGTACTTCACATTTCTTCTTATCCGTAGAATTGCTCTCAAATGAAGTGCATGTGTGATGTCTCTGAAAGGAGGTCAAATTTCTACTTTATATAACCTTCCAATGGCTCTTTAACTCCAATGTGAGGCCAACTTTAGCTAGCTGGTTGGCATGTTCTTGGGATCACTATAAACATTTTTCCAAAATACAAAATGATTTTCTTTCTTTGATACAAGTGCCCAAATGGGTATTTACATAATGAAAATGGGCATTTGACTCAAGACAAACCTATAGGCATGCAATGAATCCCTTACATATTGACCAAAGAGTCAAGCATGAAACCCATGCTTTATAAAGTTTTCTTTTTACAATTTCCTTTCTTATTTTGACCAATATATAATAATTACATTATGACGTGAGACAAATGACAGCTATGAAAACCGAAACTAGTTGCATTTCCCAACAAACAGGAGTATGTTGATTCAACTAAGCCATAGGAGCAACACCAATTATGTTTCCATTTTGAGTTTCTCACTCGGTTTGGGACAAAGTTTCATTTGATACACAATGACAGCCAAAAAACTATGGTTCATGATATATGTTGCATGATGAGATTGTCCAGTCCTCCAAGTGGAGTTAAACAAGATCTCCAAGGGTAGTGAAATAATATCTCTTCAAGATGATGGCTCTTCTAGCCTTTTGTGCTCACTAAGGAAACCTGCAACACCTCCTACAATTTTGGACATGTGTAAACCCTAGAAACCCTAAGGTATTCGAACGTGTTAAGATTAGAAGACAAATTACAAACTTTTGAAATCTTGATGTGTCTCTCAATAGGTTGAAGATCGATCTTTATAAATCCTTTCCAATGTGCTCCATTAGCCCTCTTTGTAGGCCGACTTTTCCTTGGCTAGCCGACTTGGTCTTGGGAGCCTTCTAGACATTTCTAATTTCAAAATAATTTTTATTTCCTTGATATAAATTCCTAAAAGGTTCTTTTACAATATGACAAGGACTATTGACTCATGACAAACCCTAGGAGCATTCAATGGATGCTTGACCTAATGACAAAGTGACTTGAGCATGAAACACATGTTTTACAAAAATAATTTTCTTTCTTCTTTTGATAGATACATCATAATTACATCATGACATGGGACAAATAACAACTATTAATACCAAAACTAGTTACATTCTTCAACATATCGAAGTATGCGAGTAATTTTTTGTAATGGGAGATTAAATGTTATCAGATTATGTTGAGTTCTCATGTAATTGAGTGAGTTCATTCATTAGAATGAATAGGTTCTCAAGATCTCAAGTTTTGAAATATTACTTTAATATTTTAAACACAAATAACTACCTTGTAACTCACTTGTACTAATATAATGTCCTTATGGTTTCGTCAAGATGTTTCTCAACATCCCTTGTGACACTAGCTAACAGTTTCTCCCATTTGATGGAGTGTTAAAGGATGTTCAACCAAAGAGGTATTTGTCAGATCTATCTTCGTCGAGTGATGGAAGCTTAGGTATGATAGAATAAATTAACCAAACATCTACTTTGTTAATTAGCAAGCGAAGATCAACTAGAGGTGAAAATACTAGAAGAAAATTTCATAAACGTATGGAATTTTTTCTTGCTAAAGGGGGTTCATGTTATTATGATAATGAAAGCATAAATGACATCAAGGTGCCCTTGAGGTACAAACATCTAGTGAAACAATGGGAAACCAAGGATCTTCCTGAAATAAACATTGATTTTTATATCAATGAAAGGATATACCGCATTACCCCATCACCATTACATGGTTTGGGGCTATTTTCTATGTATGTAGTAAAGGTATGTAACAGAGGATTAACTAAATTGATGGAGTATGTCGGACCTTGTTACACCTATAATGATTGGGTATGGCTAGTCCACTATACCAAAAGTATGTGAAGATATGGAGTGGCTGCAAATTATATACAACTAAAAGATAGTGATGAAAATAAAGGCACAACTATGTATATTGATGGAAGGCCAAAAGCAGCAGGGTATTGCAGGGTTTATAAATAGTACATGGTTTGTCACCACAAATAAGAAACCCAGTTGCGTATTCAAGGGATGTGAAGGAAACTGTGTATTCATATGTGCCATTAATTCAATAGATGCAGGGGAAGAGTTGCTCATTGGTTACTATTTGAATAGAATAAATACAAATAATGTTATTATGGGGGTGGTATGTATTCAATTTTACCCAACTTGTAATCAATGTCTATTGTACGTTATGATTGTCATTTAGTACAATACATTGTTAGACATCATGTAACTTGCGGAAACATTTTAATACGTCATGGCTAAAATATTGTGTCAAGTTGACCAAGGTCAAAGGGCACCAACCTCAAGGTAGGTAAACATCGATGTAGTTGTACGTAAAATAATATAATCATGAGATATATATACAAGTAGCATTTTACCCATTATAGAGTAAGTCAAATTCATATTTTTAGGCATCATATAACTAAATGAAAGAATCACTATGCATATGACCAACTTGAGCAAATGCATCCCTTCATCCTTTTCAAAGTATTGTTTTTATACAATATGGAATATATATTGATCCTATGATAATGCCTCTTGCAAGAGTCTTCCAAGATGATGAAGTTTTTATAAATTTAGAACCTTTTATTTTGGACATGATACGTCGTGAAGTTTCTATATAAATTTAGACATATGTCAGTAGTGGTTTTCTTATTAATGTAATTATGGTTAAATGTGGATGAATTACAAATTATGGTTATTTGATAAACATGGTGATAAGGGGAAGGCACCAACCTTAGAGAATTCCACAGATTCTCGTGAGGAAGAGGTTACTGAAGAAGCAATTTTTATGTCCACCAATAAAATCCAAGCAATAATGAAGCTTCGAATGAAAGCAAACAAAAAAAGTAATTTTTTAGTTTTGATTGAGCCTCAGACTGATGAGATAAAAGGCAAAATCATAACCTTGATGCAACAATTTTGTTGGTATGCAATGAACAACTCATTTAATTATCCCATTTATTTGTTTACTATTTGGTTATCTCATCCTTTATAATAATAATAAAAACTCTTTATTTTACAACCATTTTTAGAGTAGAACAATCCTCATGCTACTACTATGGGGGCCAGTGTTGGTAGAAATGTCAATGCTCCACCAGTGAGTAGACCCGCTCAACCACCCACTGAATAATTTCCACCCCCTGAACAACACATGTTGGGATCTACACATGATGTTGTGGATGAGAGAATGATCTGATTGCACCATTTAAAGTGATCTTTCCTAGATCCTCCCATGTTACTAGCATGAGATCACTACCAATCACATTTTTGGTAGATGATGACAATGTCCCCATGGAAATAGAGAAACTTCTAGGTATTTAAGAAGTGTTTTAAATATTAAGCACAACCTAAATGAAGTTAACTTATAGTTTGTCATTATTTCAAACCTTGTATATCGTTTTGAAGGGAATGATGTATTTAATAGGCGCTTGTATGACATAACCTTGGAAATATTTGGGCTGACCATTCGCACAAACTGGAATCCCAAAGTTCCAAGTTAAAAGATGAACTTATTACTAGGATGGTTTGCATGTTCCTTGACATTACCTTCAACAAAATTGCAGTTACATCAAAGGTAGGCCTACATTTAAAATATATGCGAGACTAATACAGGTTTCAATTGAAAAGGGCCATGTCGCATGAGCACCCTCCATCGACTCCAGAGATGGAGTGGAGATCACTCGTGGAATATGCAAATGAGAAGACACCACCTGGACCAAGAAGGGATGAGGCACTTTTAATAATGTAATTATGATGCTTTATCATCATTGCAACATCTAATTAAGTTTTTCAATGTTTTGAATATAGGCTCCCGGATACTTCCAAAGACATGAAGGCAAGAATAGCCAAACATGGGCAGCATCATCGTGGCTCGGGTGGTTACTTGAAACTGGCCTAAAAAATTGTAAGTATATAAAAAAATAATTCGCATCCGAATTATAAATTGTTAACAATTTTAATTTAATATCACATGAGAAGAAAAAATCATGTCCTAATGCAAAATTGCAGGGGTCATAATTCAAAGAGGCTCATGTTATCATTTAGAGAAAACCCTAGCTGCGAGAAAAAATCTAAGGTAACCTCTAACCAATCTTTTGGATTGAAAGCTATCCCTTTCAATCCGAAGGGGATCCCTTCTATAACTCAATCAAAATGATTAGTTATGCATTTGGCACATTGAATATATCTAATTGGATTTGAGCAACGTTTGTATGGATAATAATAATAAACAAAACAAAACAAAACAAAAGGCAAAACAAAAAAACAAAACAGAACAAAAGAAAAAACAAAAAAACAAAAACAAAAACAAAAAAACATTTGGCATGGAATCTATTTGAAAACAAGTTATTGCTTACAGGTTATACAAAACGAATACGAAGGCAAGGTAGAAACAACTTTCTTGGACAATTTATCATTTAGCTGTGATAGAAGCGAGTAGAGATAAATACCAAAAACATAGCAATTAATTAAAAAAAAATAAGATATCTAAGTGGCAAACATATGGAAATTTGGCATTAGTAAAACTGAGTTGAAAAACAAAGTTCATGTTTAATAAATTAATTTCCAAAATGTGGAAGACATATGGGAAAATATTATGAAACAAAAGAGATAACAATTACTAGAAGACAGACCAAGAAACCATCACATAGGAATCTCTGAATTTATGAACAAATAACACCAGTTACAGTAACTTATATTAATGTCAAACCGTATACAAAATATATCAAAGTTCTGTCAAAAATTTTCAACCCTTTCTCATTCTTCAGAAACTGTCTTTATAGAAAAGACTACAAACTAAAACAATTTTCTAGCATATTCTTAATTACAAATTGCTAAAAATAAAAGAGATAAAGTGTATCTCTCAAATACATGCACATAAAAAAATTTCCAATCTATCTGCACCTAAATATCATGTTTTTGTTGGAGTCATGGCTAGAGATAAGGATCACCAATTCGAATTTGATGAGGTGGCATCAAAGTCAACAATTGTCCATGAGCTTTTTCCTCACGAAATCCTGAAAAATGGGGTCGATTGATCCTTCTGAAACTCCAAAACTGTGACACCTATGTAAAAACTAAGAGAGTTTTTTGTTAATGGTTCTGTTTTCAACAAAATCTTCTTTCATATTTGTAAAATTCGTTTCTAGTTGTTCAAAAACCACGCCATAATTTTACAGGAAAAAACAGATTTTTAACTAACCATTTTTACAAAAATGTGTTAAAACTCCCGTTGTCAATGCTTTAACCCTCTTTATTACAAATTCTCACTGACACTCCCATTGTCAGTGCTTTTAAAAAAAATTTCGGACTGAACAATGTGATAACATCTCCCACAGAGTAAGACCTAAAGCTTGTTTTCAAGTACAACTATGAATTTGTGGTTGAACAAAGGATAAGCTTGGCAGCTTCCACCACCCAACCTAACACTCATGCAAATAAGAACAACGTATAGTATTTATAAATAATTACGTGTACAATCTATTGGTTATTATTTTTTGCCATAAATTAATGTGCTTGATTTTAAAAGGCAAGCAAGCAATGTGGATACAACACATGAGCCTACTAACAGTGGAGTGCCTTTTCTTGAGACAGATGTTCAGCTCGGTACTGGAGGCATTTCATGTGTTATAAAAAAATTGTAGTATGGAATACCATTAAAAATATTTGAATGCAAATGGTGCATTAATTATAACCTTTCTTGTTTCTACACCAGAGCATGTACAAGATATGGCCATAGAAGAGGAGGAACATATGGCCACATCTGAAAACTACTATGCTTCCCTCCACAACCGAAGCAGGTAAAGTACGATACACTACTTTTTTTATTAATAAAACATTTGTAATAATAATAAATATAAATATGAATTTAACATTTCTTTCTTATTGTGGTTGATGCTTGACCCCACTTGCAATAGCACGGTCATAGGACTAGGTCAGCGGCAAGACATATTACACTAGAGACCACAACTACTGAAGGGTGCCAATATCAAGAGATACTTGCTAATTACATATTTAAAAACAGAAATAAACCTGATAAAAAATGACTAAATGTGTTTATTTAGACCCTGTTTTTGTTAGTACCACATTTTTCACTGAGAGGTTGAATGCCTCATTCAATGTGCAAATGTAGCTTTAGACTATATTAATAAAACCATTGGAAAAAATTAGAATGATTTTGTTTCATATTGTGTAAACGTATTTTTGTGATAAAATTTATTGAGATAAAATATTTTGTGGATGTACAAATGAATGATGACACCTTTAAAGACATCATATTTTTTTGATCTTTCCTTGTGATTACATAATGGTTTCAACTCATGTGATAAGTAACTCAACTATCCATTTGAAAAGATCACGATCAACGAAAGACGGGCTTCTCATTGAAAACATATTTTTGATGATAGCAATTTTGAGATGAAGTATTTTATGTCTATGATTAATGAATGAATGAATGAATGTTATATGTTAATGAATAATTGTTATATATTTATTTATGTGCACGCAGAGCTTGTTTCATATCATGTAAACATATTTTTATGATAAATTTATTGAGATGAAATATTTTGTGGATTTACGAATGAATGAATGAATGTTTGTTATTTGTTTTTTATGTATCTTAATGTCTTTCTTTCAACTATTTCCTATATAGTAGATAGATTGGGTATTGGTGAAATGAGAGAGATGTGAGGGGGCGAGAGGGGCCATGAGAGCTTCCACCTTCACGTGGGTGGCCTTGTTTAGTATAAAATAAATTAGGATTTGGATAATCTTGGAGAAAAACACCCTCAATCCAACAGAGTAACAACAAAGTCAATGTTGACTTGGTTGCTTCTTCGTCGAGTGGAGAGAGGTCTACTCCAAGATTACACTACTCCAACAATTTATTCTTGAAACCAAGAGGATCTCATTCAGGTATTCATGCATGCAATTCATTTTAATTATTATTTATTCATGCAATTCAATTTAATATTTGGTCAAATTTAATCCAAGTTTGCCTCATTGGTCTCATGAATATGTGTAGGACAACTAGTTTCAATTTGGATATTGAAGTGGAACAACTATCTGAATTAAATAGCTCAAAATTGTAAGGGTTTAGGTGAGACAACATAATTTGTTTCATATTTGTGTTGTATGTCTTGGACGAGTGGGAGTTACATAAAGGTTTGAAAACAAAAACAAAAAAAAAAAAGCAAAAATCAAAAAAATACATGAAAAAAATCATGTAGTATTTGTCTTTCTTTGACAATAGTGTTTGTATTTCAGTGAAAGACCATAGACTATCATTTTTCATGCTGGGCAGTAAGAGAAACTCTTAATCTATTAATTGGGCATAAGGCACTGGTACAATTTTTCTTATATTTTATTGATTATTTATCGCATTGAACTTCTCCTCCTTACTTTGTTTTGCAGGTACTTTCATTTGCATATATGGACTTGAAATATTAACTAGGGTTGGAGTCACATATATGAAAAAAACTCATTGAAGTACTGCTCAAATTTAGCCCACCAAGCGTTTGGCTACCAGGTGTGTGATTTAATTTTGCGCTGCATTTGATTTCAAGCAATTTTTTCTTTCTACATTGCAAATCTTCCAAGACCATTTATGTTGAGAACAACTAGGGCAAACAAAACTAGGGTTTCTTTTATAATATTTCTCTTGTTATATTGACAATTATTGTGATATAATGTTAGTTCATCGTCATCATTATCATTTTGTGTTCATCACCATGACAATGTCAATAAAGAAGATCATAATGCAAACAAAAACACCATAAATAGGCTCCAAGCTAGGGCAAAACCTCTCATAGAGGGGGAAACCCAAAAACTTATCTTCTTATATAAATTCAAGGAAGACTTCCAAGAACATTGATCAATACAACTCACCAAGTGATAGGCCAGCCACCCAAACAACAATGCTTCTCTCTATAACTTTGTATATTGCATGGAATCTGAACAGAGATAGATTTCTTCCCATATGTGCGAGCTTTCCAAACAAAGAATTGATGCACAATCCAATTAAATAGACCTTCTTGCTTTCCCTTATATCCTAACCTATTTCTCACTTTGAATTTACCTCAAACTTCTTGAAGAGACTGAATTACTTGTGTGACTCAAATGAGGTCCATGTAGAAATTCCTTATAGATTCAAATTGTAGATTGTAATAAGCTAAAACAATTGACTTGAATCTACTCTACTCATCAGCGAAAACAATAAATGATCGATGAAATAACAAATCATATAAGAGAAATAATTCAATCACACATAACACAATTATTTTATGGGGAAATCCATAGATAAAAACCCCTGCTATATGTATATTTCATTAATCATAAAATTTGAGAACATTACAATGTTTTTCTCAAGCTCGAGCAACCTCTGCACTATCTCTATCTATCTCACTGCTTCCCAAACAAGGTCAAACCAATACTTAGCCAATTATGCTACCTACCAAGCTCCTATTTCCTTGCGTTGTTCCCTTTTGAATTAGCCCATTTTTAATTGGGAAATCCCACAATTATTAATTGTGCAATCCTCGTAGGCCTTCTTCTTATTCCATGCACCACCTGTACAATTCAAATGATTATACAACTGATAGTACAATGTCCCTGAACTCCAATCCCAATTGGGTATTTATATGATCTGACATGCATGAGTTAATATTCAGTTTACTGATCACTACAGGTTACACCCCACTAATGTAGGTTACACCCCACTACCACAGGATACACCCCACTACAGTAAGTTACACCACACTACAGTAAGTCACACCCCACTACAATAATTCACACCCCATTATAGTAAGTCACACCCCACCACAATAAGGCACACCCCACTATAGTAAGTTACACCCCATTGTTTCTGGTCTCCCACTAATTCCTCCATCAGTTGGAACTAGCTTAACTGAATTTAACTTAGTTAGACTAAATTAAATAGTTGCAACTCAAAATAAACTCAACTAGTGCTCCTAATTATAGGAGACACTCTACATGACTCTAGTTAGAGCCTCAACTTGAATTAATTGAGCTAACTAAGTCAAGCTAACTTAGTTAACTCTTACAAGTTGTCATGAGATATGGAATTACAATTTAATTCCTAAGTTAATTCAAGGACAAATTAAATTAGGATTTTCTTGGTGCATTTTCACCATTCCCTAGCAACAAGAAAGGGATTATTTGCTACCTTGATCCTGCCTCTGTGAAACTTGAATTTTCATATTAACAATTCCTTTATCAAAATATTTGCATCTTTCTCCTTTGTAGGAGGTACTCCAAGATATGATTATCCTTTGCACACAATCTCGTAAATGGTGATATCAGATGTCGATATGCTTGGACCAATCATGAAAAACTGGATTCTCAAAGAGTTTGATACAACTCTAATTGTCACAATAAATCACTGTAGGATCCATCTGCTAACCAACTAACTCGACAAGGATATTCCTCATCCAGATATCCTCACAAGTTGCTTGACGGGCAACCATGTACTTTGCTCCAACTGAACTAAGTGCAAATGATCTCTGCTTCCTGTTGTACCAAGAAACTGTTGCTAACCCAAAATTGAAGATTCCCCCTGATGTTCTCTTCCTGTTGGATGGACTCCCTACCCAATTTCCATCTTTGAATTCTTGAAGCTTCACTACCTCAGTCCATTTGTACCAATGACCAAACTGAGTGGTGCATATGAGGTATCTCAACACATGTTTATTTGCCTTCCAATAAAGTTTGGTTGGCTTAACCATGGATTGACTAAGCTTGTTAAATACAAAACACATGTTTGGTCGTCTGTTCACCAAATACATAAGTGAACCCAAAAGTTGTATATAATTAGTAGCCTCCACTACTTCACTTGAAATTGCATCTTCCTTCCTCCAATTACCTGCTAGAGGAGTCTCCATGGGTTTGTTGCTCTCCATGTGGAATGTCTTCAGTATCTCGTTGGCATACTTTCCCTGAGAGACAAACAACTCCCCATCACCTTCTTATACCTCCATACCAATAAATTAATGCATAAGCCTCAGGTCCTTCATCTCGAATTCTCTTGCAAGATATTTTTTGCAAGATTTTATCAACTTCGCATCACCTGTTAGAATCAAATCATCGACATATAATACTATTATAAACAATTTACCTTCAACCAAAATATGGTAAAGGTTTTCATCTACTTCACTTTTGGTGAAGCCCAACCCGATGAAATAGTTGTCAATCATGGTGTACCAAGCATGGGGTGCTTATTTTAGTCCCTACAACGTTAGTTGAGTCAGCACACATGTGACTCTCTGTTGAGGGTCTCAAATCCTTCCGGCTTCTCAATATACACCTCTTCCTCAATCATAACGTTGAGGAATGTTGTCTTCAGATCCATCTGATGTATCTTCCTATTGAAGCCTCGAAATTCGTTGCGACAACATGGGGGATAATCACCTGGTCGGGGGCTTGAATATCGTCCCTTATTCGTTTGGATTGGTGGCTCCGACTGGATTTATGGGACCAGTTTCCTAATCTTTGAAAAGATGGTAGGATGGGTATGCTTTTGATTATCAAAGTTGATTTGTGCAATCTAGATAAATGACTACCTTGAATGATAATAAATATTATTCATGCAAGAAGTATAAAACATTCATAAAAAAAATTATTTCTATTAAATAGTTAATCGAAATGGTCGATTGTAAAAATATATCGTATCAAATATCTAACAGAATTTTGTTTATCAAAAGATGGCAGCTTAGCTATAATTCAAAAGTGAGAGAATAACAGGTTGTATTGAAATGTAATTGACAAACAATAAACATATAAAAGAAACATCTTAATCATTTATAAAATAATCACTACCCAATGATAAAAGTACCCGACGCGAGATGACTCATCCATAGACAATAAGTCTGCAATCCATGTGTCCTCTCCAAGATTGATCACACAAAAAACGAAAGTGCATTTCTCAACAAACTTTCTTAGATAAACTTTCAAGGAGTAGATGTTCAAAAATTAAAGAAAATATTTAAAAAGTGCAAAAGTGAATGTTTTTAAAGAGTTTCAAATAAAATTTTCAGACCCCTTTCTAAATATATGAAAGGGGTTTAAATGTCAAAAAATATTACAAAAACAGCTAAGCACTAAATTCTGAGGAGTGAAACGATTCTCCTTAGAATCAGTGCCAAAAATGCAAAACTAAAATTGATTTAAAACTTAAAAATTTGATCATGATTGGTGTTGGCTCCTCATTTTCTTCCACTTCTCATAGATATCCATCATAGCTTGAACTTCTGGAGGTTTCTTAATGCTCATCTTTACCTGTCCCACATAAATTGTATCTGATAGCAGTGGCGTCATATGGATGATTGAATTGGTTAAGCATCGCAGGGCCATCAATTGACTATGCAGTTTTACTAAATATGACCAATAAGCATCCCAATTCAAATTCAACAGTTCTATGATTTGTTGTTCTCTTGCTGCAAGACTTCCGTGCTAGATTAACTCCAAATCATCAATCTCAGGTTGATTTCCTGGGGAACATATTTGAATGAAACTTGCATACCAAAGATTACCATTAGTAGTTTCAATTATATTGTTTGATGTTTCGCTTGCACTTGAAACTTCCCTTTCATCCTGTTTTATTTGGATTTCCCAATCAGTGAAGAGAATGTCTTTATGATATTCTTTGACCTTTGGCAATTCTATTATATTTCCTTTTGAACTATCCTACCATGTGATCAAATTTGAGATTTTCTCATCTATATCTTCAAAATTGGTTTTAGCGTCATTAAATTGACCCACTAATGTATCAGCTTCTTGGAACAATGGACTAATCTCTATTAACTTCTTACGAAAGATTGATTGTTGCTTTGATAGCAACAAATTGATTTTTAAGGCTTCTTTGATGAATTCATCCACTTTTGGGCAATCCTTAATCTGATCTACAGTAAATTGCAGCTGCGCGATTTTAGTATCTTTAGCATTTAATTACTCCTAGCTCTGAAGTCTTAGGCTGTCAAAACTTTGTTGAATTTGTTCAAGCTATGACTTAATATGTTCCTGTGTATTCTCCTTTTATTTTATGAGTTGATCTTCTAGCTGCTTTATTCTATCCTCTTTTTCTTTGAGCAAATTTCTTACTTCTTCTGCTTTGTCAATTGTTGCAGAAGCATAAGCTCATGCAAACTGAGATAATTTGGTCAAACTTTCAGATGCATCTATAGGTGTATCCTTCTAGACAACATCCATTAGTTCATCGCTTCACAGAGTAATAGTTGCATGGTCAATTTTCCTCTTTTTCCTTTGCCTTTTTATTACTAATCGATGTTTAGGACTATAAAAATATCCAAAGGAGGAATCTCCTCCTCTTCCAAAACATTCTGAAGAAGGAAAAGCAATAATTACTTCGATATCTTCTGAAGTAGCAAGAGCTTTTTCTGAAGATTTCTCAGGATGTTTTGGTGTTTTGGGCAAAGTTTGTGTTTGACTGGTACCAACCTGTGATTCATTGATGATTTGTTCAAAGTGCTCCCATTCTTTCTGCATTTGATCCTGATCAAGTCCTTTTTCAGTACTTTTTTTTGGAAGGTTGTTCTATGTCTTTTTCTATAACAGACTCTTTTTGTGATTCAGCATCATTGCATGCTTTATTTGCATTCTCTTCTGAGCCATTACTAGATAACCTTTCTTCCTAAGATTTTTGTGGGATTATTTTAAGAATATTCAAAGGCACATGCGTTAACCTTTCATGTCTGTATTCCTGAAATTCTGCTAATTCATTAGGATTCAGTCGGACGGAAGCTAAACTCTGAACTTGTGAAAATTGTTCAGCTGTTAGTAAAAGATCGTCAAAACGATCATCCTCGTGAACAAATGGCTTGACTTTAATAGCCATGGTAAAATCAAATACGACCTTAACAAGGTTGTATTACCTTTCTCTAAACTCAACAAGATTTAGGTTGTGAATGTGTTTAACTTCGACTTGTGCATGTTTAAAATCATTTAAGCAATAAACACCACACCGCAATGGGAAATTGGGCCAAATAGATTTTTTAGATTCTTTGAGAGATTTGGTTACACCTTTGGTAACTATCTGATATGCAATCTCTCTAGCTAACACTTTATCTAGGACATACCACAGAAGTACATGTGGCGGCGTTGTACTTCCAAAAACTCTAATATATGTAAAAAATTCTTCTCCAAACCATCTTGCCACAGGTTGAATGTCAGTCGTGGCTTCTTCTGATAACCTTGGGGCTTTCTTGTCAAAGATATCCTGATAAATAGGGAGCATCACCCCTTGACAAATCTAATAGAAATTTTCATTGACACAGGATTTCTAAAGAGCTTTATGATACACATGGATTGGCGTGGGATCCTAGAGAGTCCACTTCCATCCCATAATTGGAAAAGGAAACATGAAACATACAGCATCCATGACATATGAAGACATATAAAATGGAGGAATGGTTCTTGTCGTAAAATAATGATTCCTTCTATATTCTATGATATGGCAGGCTAAGTTATTTAACAAAATTGTGGCCCAATCCATGACTATAGAATTAGAAGCAGCATCAATGAGAGGCACCCATTCCACTGAAAACTTGGTAGCATTTGTGTACCCAAATAACCTACATAGCATAGCGGCAATGTATAAATAAGGAGCAGTGAGAGAGGCTACTGAATACATACCAGTTCTATCCATCTTGTGCTTGCTCATATTTTCCCTCCATTGTTTTATAACTTCAGAGGGTTCTTCATTTTCAGTAGCAAATTTCTCCACAAATTCTTTATCATAAACCTTATGCAGCGGAGGTAAATGATACATTCTTCTAATATCCTCTGGTTTAAAGGAGTTGGTGACCACTTGCCTTGAGGTCACGAATTCTCCATCCTGAGTATTCACATTTTCAATAATCCATTTGACCATATCAACATAGGGTAATAATTTGGGTCTAGTTGCTATCTTATGCAAGATAGAGCATGCAAATTCAAGATAAGAAGCATCTGAAGATTGCATATCATCTATCATGTCTTCCTTCTGTATTTCCCTCTCAAATAGCCCATAAACATTTTCCCAGGAGCCAGTACCACACTCTGGTATACAAGTTGTATCAGAAAACAAAGGCAATGACTCCAGTACATCTTCAGTCATGGATTGTGTTCCCTTTCCCTTATTCATCTTGATCATTCAGCTGAGTAATCAAGTCTCTATTATAGTCCTGCCACAAAAAATAAGACAAGAGTGATACTGCAAAGAATAAGAAATAAGAGTATAACGGAATGCAAATATGAAAACCTTATTCGAATTAATGGACATGAAACACTTAAATGCATCCGTAATGATGGAAAGGTATTGAATTTCTTGAGCCGCAGAATCATAAATAGTTATAATCTGAAACAATATCTGTGTAAGGTTCGTATTAATTCACATTATGCTAACGATCTTTTCAAAGCAAGTTATTAAAACCTGTTAACATACCACCCTTAAGATGTGAAATATAACTTTAATGATGTGTCAGTGCGTATATATTCCATCGCAAATCGGACATTTGCAATGTCACATGGTATGTTTAATTTCCAGTTTCGCGATTCTAGGATTTGTGAAATCGCGATACGACAGATGCAACCATATTCTGATATTAAAATTAATTTGTTTGTCGGGTCCATCATGATATAACAATACGTAAAAGGAAGGTTTTAACATGTTTCATTTCTTTTTTGTGATGCAAAACTTCTGGCCTGATTTGACCCAAAAAGAATATACTTGGATTCTGCGCATATCGGAAATTGGTGATGTTTGAATTGCTAACATTAACTACTACACAAGACTTTTGCGAAATGAAAAATGCAATTTAATATTTGGAGAAATTTTTTGGATTTTTGCCTAGATTATAATGTATTTTAAACCAAATTATTTTCTAAAGGGTCCACATCCGTTATCTAAAGGATTCTAACAAATGGGGGTTGTTGTACAGCACAACAATTAGCGATTCACTGGAAGAACCAGTTATCTCTTATAATTTTGAAATTTATAAAACTTTCAAAGTAAAGATAGTTCAGGAAATAAGAATTGCATTAAATTTTAGATCAGCAACATTTCTCTCAATAAGAAAAAAAAAAACTCACCTAATTATAATTCATTTGATATCCCCTTTAAAGATGAAAATTCATTTTTCTATATGAGTCTTTACTTAGTTTTAAAAATAAAGCAGGGGGCTTTTGCAGATCAGTGTTTTAATGTACTCATTTGTCACAGGTAGAGCCTCTGCTGCCAGCAAGTGTCCATAGCCTCGACAAGGTTACCTTTCAACCAGTAATGATTCAGTATCCCATCCAGAAAAGATGCATTTTTTAGAGACAAATTCAAATCATATACTTATTTCCCTTTTTTCTTTTTCTTTTTCTTTTTTTTAAAACAGTTTATTATTATTTTCTTTTATTACTTAAAAGTCATTATCTTGGTTTGGTGGCCAAATGATGACAATTCCATCCACCGGTTGTATTCAATTGAAAAAGTTGGCTCGTGACGAGACCCCTTGTCTTAATATTAAGATAATCTCAAGCCATTACCTTGTTTTGGTATGCAGTCTTGGTAGTGTCAGTCTTATTATTTCCCTATGAACATGGTAAGCAGGCTCTTAATGAGACCTATTATCTTTTAAGTTTTAGTGTATTTTAGAATTACACTCTAAAAATAGAAAATTTTACTAGATGGGGAGAACCATTGACTCTTTATGAGTCCTAGATGATGATTATAGACTTGAAGATGCTTATCTGCAAAAAGTCTTTACTTTGTTAAGGATGCCTTTCCTGACTGATAACAGAACAAAATTTTTTTATAAAGTTGGAGGTTTCTTAAAGAATAAATAATTTTGGTGGAAGAATAAAAATTTTGAGATTCATGGAACTAAGCTAATTTTCAAATGTTATAATTGTTTCCTTAACAATATCTACTTCTAAAAGAAAAAAATCAAAATATTTCAAAAAGATTTATTGTGAAGCCAAAAGTAAATGTTGTTCAACGTTTATTTTCCTAGAAAGAAATAGAATCAAAAAGATAAATGCCATAATGTACAATTAGGAGAGGTTATCTCCTTAGAAAATATTTTTTTTGAAATAAGCCCATTAACAGGAAGAGAATCTCTTCCTCCTGATAAATCTTGTAATATGAAAGTCGATGGGCCTACTTGCTTGACAATTTGAAATGGACCGAGCCACACCCTTTGGAATTTGGTGTGTTTACCCTTTTCCTCATGTGCTTTGTCCCATTTCAAGACAAGGTCTCCACTTTAAAATGACTTTGTGGAAACTGAACTGGAATCAAAAGAAGTTTTAACTAACTGTTGATGACGAACATGTGTAATCTTTGCTTTCTCTCTTTCCTCTTCTAATTTGAGAATTTGATCATGCCTGAATTGTAATGGAGAAGAAGGAGTTTCTTAAATGAATTGCACTAGGGCCAGAGAGGGAATAGCTAGATTAGATGAAATGACAGCTTCTTTCGCGTAAACCAAAATTGAATGGAGAAGTGCCTATTGAGGCCTTCTTAGTGATTCTATCTTCCCAAAGAGCAAATGTCAAATATTTGTGCCAATTCTTTTGGCTTTGGTCAACGGTTTGTTTAATAATTCTAATGAGGTTTTTGTTAGTTGACTTTGCTAACCTATTCCCTTGAGGATAGTAATTGCAGAATAATTTAATTTAAAACCTCTTTTTAGTGCGAATTCAGTCATATTGTTTCCAAAAAAATAAGATTTGTTATTGAACATAAGAGAATTTGGTAAGGCAAATCTGGTTATGATGAATTAATCAATGAATTCAATAATTGCATCAGAATTGACTACTCTTAGTGGAATTGCTTCCATCCACTTGGTAAAATAATCGATTGGAGTTGAATGTATCTATGTTGTTTTGAAGAGTTAGGAATGATCTCACCTATGATATCCAATCCCCATTTTTCAAAAGGTTGTTCAATGTTGATAGGTTGTAAGGGAAATGTTGGTTTCCTTTGTCTTCCAGTAGTTGTTTGACATACTTTGCATTTTCGCACATATTCATGAGTGTCTTTAAACAATGTTGGCCAATAATATCTGGCATGAATAATTTTGTGCGTTGTTGCATCACCTCCAAAATGTCCACCAACTGGGCCATCGTGAAGTTCCTGCAAAACATTTTATGCTTCAGATTTCTCAAGGCATCTTAGTAGAATGGAATCATAATTTTTTTTAAATAACACATTATCAACTATTTGATATTGATTAGCATTTATACTTAAATGCCTTTTCCTTTTATAACTAAGTTCGGGAGGAGAAAATCCATTTCTCAAATAGAAAAATAAATAAGCATATTGGGATTCAGAGTCATTTATATTTACCTCAGATATTTGCACAGTATTACCTGAATCTTCATCTGATGATATGTTTGAAGCTCCTGCTAGCGTTCTGCAAAAACCTTGAACTTTGATGATTTTAGCTAATCTAATTTCAATGTCATATTCTTGCAGTGTTGTCAACCAATTTTCCCTTTTCTCCCCTAATTCTCTTTGCACCAGTAAATTTCTCACATATGAGAATGGAACTATTACTTTAGTGTGTGTTTTAAGAAGAAAAGTTCTGAATTTTTTTATTGATTTGAAAACAGAAAAAGCCTATTTTCAGCATCTTAGTAATTCAATTCAGCGCCTTGCAAATTGGAGCTAAAGAAAGAGATCGATGCTTCAATTTTCTCATTATTGACTTGTGTCAAAATAGTTGTATATGATGTTTCAAAGGCAAAAGTATTTAAAATAAAATGATTAGAAAAAATCGGAGATGCTAAAGAGGGAGCATTTATAATTGCATGTTTGATAAGGTCAAAAGCTTCTCACTCAGTATGTCCCCATTTAAAAACAAAATTTTTCTTGATTGTGGATTGCAAGAGTAAAACAATTCATGAAAAGTCGGGGAAAAATCTTTTAACAAAATTTATTTGATCTAGGAAAGATTGCATGGATTTTTTGTTGTGAGGCAAAGAGATTTCATAGATTTCTTTTATCCTATTAGGATCTATGTGAATGCCATCTTTAGATACAATAAATATGAGAAGTTTACCTTCACTTAAAGCAAAGTAAGACTTCTTCAGGTTTAGAGAAATTCCATACCTTTTACAACGTTCAAAGATATGTTTTAAGTCCTTTAATTGATTATTGTGCTTCTTTGAATATACAGTTATATCATCTAAATAAATGACCACAATTTTATTCACCAAACCTTTGAAAGTTCTATCCATGGCTCTCTAAAATTTTGTGCAAACATTGATTAATCCAAAGGGCATCTTTTGATAAGCGTATGTTCCCCATTTGGTTCTGAATGTGGTCTTTAGTCGATCATATGGATGTACGAGAATTTGATTGTAACCTAAAAATCCATCCAGAGAAGACATTAGCTCTGAGCTTGCAAATGACTGTAGTATTTGTTCCATAGGAGGCAATGGATAGTTTTCCTTCTAACAAGCTTTGTTGAGATTGTGAAAGTCTATACAAATTCGAATATCACCATCCTTTTTCCTAACTAGAACTAGGTTAGAAACCCACCTTGAATATCTAGTAGGAAAATTTATTTTGGCCTTAAGAAGTTTATTTAATTCAGATTTGATTTGATTTTCCAAATTTGGATTAATCTTTCTCAACTTCTGTTGTACAGGATTTTCGTCAGATATCATAGGAATAGTATGTTGTATGATAGAAGTATCATATATTTTAAGATCATCACAATTCCAAGAAAAAACATTTTTATATCTTCTCAACTAATGAATGAAGGCTAATATTTCATTGGATGCAAGACCAAGACCTAGATTAATATTCTGTGATTTAAGATCAGTTCCAAGATTTACTAATTCAAACCTCAATGTTACACTTTCAAGCTTTGAGTTAGTTGGTTTCTTGAATCTATCTTTAAGATCATACAGATCTTCCAGCTTAAGTACAAATTTGGGTATGGGATTTTCACTTGTCTTTTGTTTGAGCTGGCTATCATGTTGGTCCTCATCTATTATCTAGTCATCATATCAGCCTTTAGATGTTATAAATTTTATGATATCTGGATTGTCATTAAAAACTCACCAATTGGTGAAATTATTGGGAATAGAAAGTATAAAAATTAATTCTATAGAAAATCAGTGAGGACTATAATCTATGGTGGTATGAGTTTGGATGCAACGTTAGCCAAAAGATTAGCAGATGCGTTCTGAAGTCTTGGAATTGGAGAAATGTTAAATGCTAAGAAATGTGAGGTAAGGTCCTAGACTAATGATTGATAATGCTTTAAATGTCCAGAAAGGCAGTGAATAGTGTTCCTTACCTATTTGATCATGATTTCAGAATCTCCAAAGACTTGAAGGTATTTGATATCAAGGCCTATGTCTTTTTACAATACTTGAATTAATGCCTCATACTTAGCAGTGTTATCTGTGCATTCAAATTCAAGTCTGCATGCCAACATAGTTTTCTCTCCTTCAGGGCTAACTAATATGCAACCAGCCCCTCCTCCATCATTAGATTTAGATCCCTCGAAAAATAATTTCCAAAATAAAGAATTAAATACAGGTTTATCTACAAAATTGATACATTTGGAAGAATCTATTTGCGAATAATTTTCGATCTGAGATATAACAGAGTTTTCCATAAAAGGTGAAGTTTGTGCATTAAAATTTCCCAAAAATGATTCAACTGAATAATTTCCAATGATATTATTATTGTATGCAATGGGCTCATTTTCTCCTTCCAGTTCAGTCACAATATACTTTAAATTCTTTTCACAGTCGACCCTTATTTGATTTAGCTTACCATTGTAAGGAAGCCACATATGAGACTAGTCTATTGTGAAATAGCCATGAAGCTTTTCGGACCAATCTCTACTGAAGATCATGCCGTAAAATTCAGGAATATCAATGACTAGAACATCAATTACTTGACATATTCTCGGATTTTGTGAGAGTCTAAAGGTAACCACATTAATTTCTCCTATGACTTTGACTTGTGTTCAATCTAACTGTACAATGTGAACAACAGATTTTTGGGGTAAAACATTCAATTTTGCGCGAACTGTTTTTGGCATAATGTTGGATGAAGCTCTATAATCAACTAAACAGTTGTGAAAATTCTTATTAAAGACTTAAAAAGTCAAAATAAAAGGAGGAGTATGAGAATTAGATCTACCACCAATTAAAGAAACATCAGTCGATTTCATTTTATTCAATGAAGTACTACGAGGCTTACCCATTCCTTGAGCAGCCTGAGAAATTACAGCAGTAGGAAGAGGAAAAGTGGGGACTACTTTTAATTCTTTGAGCAATAGCTTATGTCGAAGTTTCAGCATGCTAAGCTCATATAACGTAATATTATCCCTAGCCTTCTTCATTTCTTCGACTATGTTATATTCCATAGCATCAAATACTACCAAAGTTTTGGCTGAAGGTGAAGAATTAGATTGAGGAGGGTATGTCTAAGTAGACTCGGGAGAAGATTTCTTATGTATTTCTTTTCTTTGACAGTAGGAGTTGGTGATTTATGTTTTTGACTTGTCTGTGGCAAATCAACAGTGCTCTTGCTTTTGGTGGCGACAGGTAAAGCTTCTTCTTCTTCTTCATTGTCTGACAAAGGAAGAATGAAATCCCACATTCCTTGTACTTCAACTAGCTCTTCATCATCGGTTTGTTCTTCAATTGTTGATACTTCTTCTTCTTCCAAATCTAATTCAGCATTTGATATTTTATTTGGAGGTTTGGCATCAAAGATGGGATTTCTTTTAAAAGGTCTAAAGGGTTTTCTAGAAGAAGTTTTAGCCACTTGCTTTTTTATGTCAACCATTTCATTGGACATAGTTTTGAGTCCTTTTTGCAGACCTTCAAGATCAAAAGGATCTTTAGGTGTTTTCTTCTTGGATTCATCTTTAAAGGTGACCTTTTTGGATTTTCTTTCTTCTAATGCATTTTTATTTTCTAAAGCTAAAATTTGTTTCTCTACAGCTATAGCTTCTTTCATGTTTTCAGCATAAATTGTATCTGATATCGATGGTGTCATATGGATGATTAAATTGGTTAAGCATCGCAGGGCCATCAATTGACTATGCAGTTTTACTAAATATGACCAATAAGCATCCCAATTCAAATTCAAGAGCTGTTTGATTCGATGTTCTCTTACTGCAAGACTTTCGTGCCAGATTAACTGCAAATCATCAATCTCAGGCAAATTTCCTAGTGAACATATTTGAATGAAACATGCATACCCAAGATTATCATTAATAGTTTCTATATTGTTTGATGTTTCACTTGCACTTGAAACTTCCCTTTTAGCCTTTTTTATTTGGATCTGCCAATCATTTAAGAGAATGTCTTTATGAGATTCTTTGACCTTTGGCAATTCTGCTATCTTTCCTTTTGAATTATCTTGCCATGTGATCAAATTTGAGATTTTCTCATCTATGTCTTCAAAATTGGTTTTAGCGTCATTAAATTGACCCGCTAATGTATTAGCTTCTTGGCACAATGGACTAATCTCTATTAAATGCTTACATAAGATTGATTGTTGCTTTGATAGCAATGAATTGATTTCTAAAGCTTATTGGATGAATTCATCCACTTTTGGGCAATCCTTTATCTGATCTGCAGTAAATCGCAGTTGCGCGATTTCAGTATCTTCAGCATTTAATTCTGCCTAGCTCTGAAGTCTTAGGCTATCAAAACTCTATTGCATTTGTTCAAGCTGTGACTTAATATGTTCCTGTGTATTCTCTTTTTCTTTTATGAGTTGATCTTCTAGTTGCTTTATTATTTCCTCTTTTTCTTTGATCAAATTTCTTACTTCTTCTGCTTTGTCAATTTTTGCAGAAGCATAAGCTCCAGCAAACTGAGATAATTTGGTAAAATTTACAGATGGGTCTATAGGTGTATCCTTCCAGAAAACATCCATTGTTCATCGCCTGCCATAGTAATAGCAAAATGTTCAATTTTCCTCTTTTTTCTTTGCCTCTTTATTACAGCTCGATGTTTACGACTATAAAAATTTTCCAAAGGCGGAATCTCCTCCTCTTTCAAAACAACTTCTGAAGAAGGAAAAGCAGGAATTACTTCGATATCTTCTGAAGTAGCAAGAGATTTTTCTGAAGATTTCTCTAGATGTTTTGGTGTTTCGGGAAAAGTTTGTGTTTCACTGGTACCAACCTATGATTAATTGATGATTTGTTCAAACTCCCATTCTTTCTGCATTTGATCCTAATCAAGTCCTTTTTCATTACTTTTATTGTTGGAAGTTTGTTCTATGTCTTTCTCTATAACAGACCTTTTTTTGTGATTCAACATCATTAGATGCTTTATTTGCATTCTCTTCTGAGCCATTACTAGATAACCTTTCTTCCTAAGATTCTTGTGGGAATATTTTAAGAAGATTCAAAGGCACATGCATTAACCTTTCATGTTTGTATTCCTTAAATTCTGCTAATTCATTTGGATTCAGTCAGAGGGAAGCTAAACTCTGAACTTGTGAAAATTGTTCTGCTGCTAGAAAAAGATCATCAAAATGATCATCCTCATGAACAAATTCATTGATTTTAATAGCCGTGGTAAAATCATATACAACCTTAACAGGGTTGTATTTCCTTTCTCTAAAATCAACAAGATTCAGGTTGTGAATGTGTTTAACTTCAACTTGTGCATGTTTGAAATCATTTAAGCAATAAACACCACATCGTAGTGGGAAAGTTGGCCAGATAGATTTTTTAGATTCTTTGAGAGATTTGGTTACACCTTTGGTAACTATCTGATATGAAATCTCTCTAGCTAACACTTTATCCAGGACATACTATGGAATTACATGTGGTGGAGCAGTACTTCCAAAAACTCTGATATATGTATACTATTCTTCTCCAAACCATCTTACCACAGGTTGAATGTCAACCATGGCTTCTTCAGCCATGGCTTCTTCTGATAACCTTAGGGCTTTCTTGTCAAAGATAGCCTGATAAATAGGGAGCATCACCCCTTGACAAATCTGATATAAATGTTCATTGAAATGGGATTTCCAAAGAGCTTTAGGATACACATAGATTGGCGTGGGATCCTAGAGAGTTCACTTCCATCCCATAATTGGAAAAGGAAAAATGAAACATACAGCATCCTTGACATAGGAAAACATATAAAATGGAGGAATGATTCTAGTAGTAAAATAATGATTCCTTCTATATTATATGATATGGAGGGCTAAGTTATTTGACAAAATTGTGGCCCAATCCATGACTATAGAATTAAAAGCGGAATCAATGAGAGGCACCCATTCCACTGAAAACTTGGTAGCATCTGCGTACCCAAATAACTTACATAGCATAGCCACAATGTATAAATAAGGAGAAGCGAGAGAGGCTACTAAATATATACCAGTTCTATCCATTTTATGCTTTCTCGGATTTTCCCTTCATTGTTTTATAGCTTTAGAGGGTTCTTCATTTTCAACAGTAAATTTCTCCACAAATGCTTTATCATAAACCTTATGCGGCGGAGGTAAATGATACATTCTTCTCATATCCTTTGGTTTAAAGGAGTCAATGACCACTTGCCTTGATGTCACGAATTATCTGTCCTCAATATTCACATTTTCAATAATCCATTTGACCATATCAACATAGGGTAATAATTTGGGTCTAGCTACTATCTTATGCAAGACGGAGCATGCAACTTCAGGATAAGAAGCGTCTGAAGATTGCATATCATCTATCATGGCTTCCTTTTGTATTTCCCTCTCGAATAGGCCATAAACATTTTCCCAGGAGCCGGTACCACACTTAGGTATACAAGTTGTATCAGAAAAAAAAGGTGATGACTCGAGTACATCTTCAGCCATGGATTGTGTTCACTTTCCCTTATTCATCTTTATCATTCAACCGAGTAATCAAGTCTCTGTTACAATCTTGTCACTAAAAAGAAGATGAGAGTGATACTACAAAGAATAAGAAATAAGAGTATAAAAGAATGCAAATATGAAAACCTTCTTCGAATTAATGGAACTGAAACACTTAAATGCATCTGTAATTGTGAAAAGATATTGAATTCCTTAAGCTGCAGGATCATAAATATCCATAATCTGAAATGATATCTGTGTAAGGTTTAGATTAATTCACATTATGCTAACGATCTTTTTGGAGAAAGTTATTAAAAATTGTTAGCGTACCACCCTTAATACATGAAATATAACTTTAATGATGTGTCAATGGGTCTGTATTCCATCGCAAATCAACTATTCGCAATGTCACATGGTATGTTTAATTGCCAATTTAGCGATTCTGCAATTTTGCGAAATCGCGACACGACGGATGTGACCATATTCCAATATTACAAATAATTCATTTATCGAGTCCATCATGGTATCACAATACGTAAAGGAAGGTTTTAACATGTTTTAGTGATTTTTTGCAATGTGAAAAGTCTGGCCTGATTTGACCTGAAAAGAATATACTTGGATTCTACGCATATCACAAATTGGTGATGTTTGAATTGGTAACGTTTACTACTACACAAGACTTTTGTGAAATGCAAAATGCAATTTAATATTTGGAGCGATTTTTTGGATTTTTTGCCTAGATTTTAATGTATTTTAAATCAAATTATTTTTCTAAAGGGTCCCCATTCGTTATCTAAAGGATTCTAACAAATGGGGGTTGTACATCACAATGCTTTCATCCCATATGCACTAACAGTGCTAGAATAGATCTTAGTGAAGAATACCTTGCTACTGGAGAAAAGGTCTCATCATAATAAATTCCCTCCATGTGAGAGAATCCTCTAGCCACAAATCTAGCCTTGTGTTTCTCTACACTCCCATTTGTTGCTTGCGTTACGGCATAAACCCATCTGGAACTCACCACTAACTTGTCTGTTGGTCTTGGGACCACTTCCCAAACACTATTTCTCATAATGGAGTCATATTCCTCAACCATGGAATCAACCCATACTAGTTGATGCACTTTTTCCTCGAATGAGGATGGCTCAACCTATACACTCTTGCTCATCAGATCCACATTGCTAGCGTATTGATCTGGTGACCTCCTCTGCTTGCATTGTTATGTGGGTGCTCCCAAATTCTCTCTATCATCATGCATCAATCTGTCAGCCTCTCTAGTGTACTTCCTTCCATCTTTGTAAGTTTCTATATGAGTGGGTATTGCCACTCTCTACTCCTATGCATGTGGTTGCTCCACATCATATTGAGGTTCATCCTTTGAAGCTAAAATATCATCGTCTGCATGTAACTGAATCTCCCTCTCAAGGAAACATATCATGGCCTTATCTTTATCTAACTTCACATCTCTATGAACCACAGTCATCTTTTTGGATGGAAGGTAGACCCGATAGTTGTGAGGTGTATCAGTGCACCCCACAAATATGCCCAACTCAGTTGTTGGCTCTAGATTTTTATGTGCATCCTTGGTAACATGATAGTAGATTGATGAACCAAAGATCCTGAAGTGTTCCACATCTAGTTTCTTACCTAAAAAATATTCTTTTGGTGTACTCATCCTGAGAATTCGATGACTTTTGTTCTACAAATAAACATTTTTGTTGCATGCTTCAAGCCACAAGTGCAACGATAGGCCCTGATCATGTAACATTTCCTATGCAGCTCCCACAATACTTTTGTTCTTCCTATCAATCACACCATTATGTTGTGGGTTATGAGGTGTTATTAACTCCTGTCGAATGCCTTCTGATGCACAAAAGTTTTGGAAATCATTCAACACATATTCTCCATCGTTATCGCTTCTGAGAGCTTTAACTTTTATGTCAGCATATTTCTCGACTAGTGATTTAAATTCACAAAATTTAGCAAATGTTTGATATTTCTTCTGCATGAACAAAATCAAGCACTTATGAGAAAAATCATCAAAAAATATTACATAATACATGTGCTTGGTCATGGAAGTTGTCGAGAATGGTCCAAACACATCTAAGTGAAGTCTATCAAGGATCTCTTGCACTCAAATGTTTTTATCATGAAAGGAATATTTGGTGTAATTTCCCAATGTAGACACATTGTATGTGTCTCTTTGCTCTAGCGTACCCTTGGGAAGTCCTGTATAAATTTTCTACATGATATTCAAAGCTCCATGGTGCAATTGACCCAATCTTCTATGCCACAACTCACCAATGTGTCGGCTGTGCACCTTCTCTGCTTTTGTGCTCAAAGCAGCACAATCTTCTACATCCAATTTGTATAGGTTCTTCACCCAAACCCCAATCCGCTTCACCTGAACTGAGGCTGTGTGACGAAATATATCCTTTCCCTTTCAAAATATCACATCGTAGCCACAGTCCTCCAACATGGCAACTGAAACCAACTTTTTCTTCAAACATGGAACATACATGACATGTTTTAATGTGAGAGGAGAACCAGACTCCCTCTGAAAGGTAACAGTACCGATGTCGGTCGCATTATACCTCCCATCAACTCTCATCTCAATGTGCATCTGAAGGTTCTTCTTCTCCAAGTCACTGAAGAACTTTTTTTGCTTGTCATATGGAATGAGGCTCCATTATCCAGGTACCACACACTACCATCACCAATATCACAATGCAAGTGATGAGGGTGAAATTCAGCTCAAATTTTGAAGAAAGATCTTCACATGCTACTCCCCTTGAGGGATTCTTACCGGCCTTCTTATGTGGACACTTTGTTGCATGGTGTCCCATCTCTTCATATTGAAGACATTTAATCTTTGATAAGTCCTTGTTGTTGCCCATACTAGAATCTGATTTAGAATGGGATGATTTCCCCTTCCCTTTCTTCGCCTTTCCAACTAAGATACAGTTTTGATTAGGTGCTCAATATTTAGCTCAAAAATCAAATTTCTCATAATCGCTCAAAACCTGAACGACTACGTCTGTCTCGGTGATATGATCCCAATGCAACTCGTTTCATTGAAAATCAAGTTCATATGAGGAAGATATCGCGTTCTATCAACTTTGCCAAACAGAGGAATTTTTGAAAAAAAATGTAAAATCACTACAGAGTCAACAATCTATACTGCTGACGTGGCAGGTGACTAGATTGGTCAAAATCTAATCAAATTATGTCAAGTGTCATGTTTTGGTTGGTCCTTAGGTGTGGTGATGTGGCATGTTTTGATTGGTTTATGGTGAACCAATGAGGAGGGGACAAGTGGCAAGCCCGGAGGCCGCCACGTGTCCCTCCCCAAAGGACCACATATATTTGTGTGCAATGTGGCAAAATAATGGGCAGGTCGGTGGGGTCAAACCCGTGACCTTGCCCCAACAAACTCCATGACATACCGTTACACTACGCACTCATGACTTAACATTTTATGTTCACAATATGTATTTGAATGTTGATTTGGACATTATGAGCATGTTGAAGCAATTTTCAGGAGCAGTAAAGCATTGTAAACATCATTTTTGTCATTATTGAGCTAATATAGAGGCCCAAGCCATGGAAGCTGGACCAAGGAGATGTAGCCCATGGGGGGTGAACTCCTTCATCAAAACATTGTGTTAAGTGTTCATTTTGATGGTTTGTTGTACATTTGATTGTTTTTATTCAACATTTTACTTTTATGCTCTTTTTCTCATGAACTTAAAATAAAAATTGATAAAATTTACCTGTTTTCATTCATAAACACCATAAGGGAACCTATGCACATGAAGAAATTGACAAGCATTTCTTTATAATTTTGAAGTTGAAATTAGCACAAGAAGGCTAATATTCAACAACATTGATGAATTTAGTATCAGAGCAAAGGATATTTTCTTAATTGCTTGAGTTTTTTGCAAGTAGGGTTTTAATGGTTGCAAATTTGTGATGCTTACAAGGTTAAAATTGCAAAGAGAATAAGGGAAACTATTGGTTGCAACTTCTGAGGTAATTTCTAGAAGAAGGAGAGCCACAAGGCCACAATCTCCACCCAAAGTTCCAATCCTAGCTACACTTGAAGCACCTCAAGTTTTACCTTCAATTGAGATTGAGAAGGTACAAGTAGTACTAGAAGTTGAGCTTGAATCCAAAGCCATCATGTATGGGGAAAGAGAACCTGAAGGTATTTCAGAAGAGGAAGCATTTAAGAAAGCTTTCTATGACTTAACTGACATGGTTAGAGTCCTCTACGAAGAGAGGAATACTAGACTGGTTGGAGAGAGTTCTAAGCCTCCACATGGAGAGGGAAGCTCAGGAGATAAAAAAAATTGAAAAGAAGGATTGAAAGGGTAATGGAGGAAATCCTCCTCCATCTCCACCATCTTCATCTTCCTCATCATCTTCATCATCCTCAACATCTCAAACAGCATCATCTTCCACTTCCACCACAAAAACTATTCATACTCATTCAAAAACCCCAAAGGTAAAAACTCCCTTAATCAAATTCGACATTAAGTTTGAACTTCCAATGTAAAATTGTGAAGTGAATGCAGAAAGGTTAGACAATTGGATTCAACAATTGGATGTTTATTGCAGAATTCAGAACCTTCAAGAAGATGACATAAAAATCTAGTTGGCTTCATTGAGGCAAGAAGGAGCAGCACTAGTTTGGTGGGAAGGAAATACTTAAGAGGAAATGTGAATTCATGGTAAGATATCCATTTCTTGGGTTGAATTTGTTTCTACAATTAAAAGACAGTTTTGTCCTTTAGCCTATATGAAAAAATCCATTATGAGTCGGAAAAATTTTAGGCAACTCAACAACCAAATAGTTCAAGACTATACCCAGGAGTTTAGGAAGAGGGATTTGTTGTTAGGAGTAAACTTGAATTCCCAAGATACACTATTGAAATATATTGGGGGTTTACATTCCTACTTAAAACATACTATCCTTATGTTCAATCCAAGCAATTTGGATGAGGTATGTGTGCAAGCCACGCACTTGAAGCAAGAGGAAAGAACATTCAGGAAGAGGGTAGTAAGAAGAAGCCATTCAAGAGTAAGGAGAAAGAGAAGGGTGGAAAAGGGAAAGGAAAGAAGAATGGAAGTGTGAAGAAAGAATGGGAGAAAGATATATGCCAACATTGTTCCAAATCTGGGCACGATGAAACCCATTATTGGAAATTACATCCGAACTAAGGCCTAAGAAACCAAACAATAAAGGAAAACAAAAGACGACTGCTACCACACAACATGATCTTGGATCAGATTTTGGTGATGAGACCAAGATTTCAGCCATTTTCACAAAAGAAAAAGAAGTTGTTGGAAGCACGAGTCCCTCACATAGTCACAACAACACTCCAAATGAAGAATCAAGAATAGAGTTGTTCCATGTAAGGGTAATTTCAAATCATACAAATATTGATGCATTATTTGATAGTGGGTCACAACCAAACTTAATTTCAGAATACTTGGTCAAAAATCTTAACCTTGAAATTGTACCTCATCGCAAACCATATCCATTGGGTTGGATAGTCAATAATGCAAATTTACAGGTTACAAGAAAATTCTTATTCAAGTTTGTCATTACTGAAAAGTTCATTGATGAAGTTGAGTTAGATGTAGTTCCACTTCACATCTCAGGAATCATTTTTGGAAGTCCTTATTTGTATGAAGGCAGTATTTTATTGCTACGAGAACAAATATCTATTGCTCAAGGATATGGTGGAGTATATTGTGAGATCCCATCGCAAAAAGTTAAACATTTCTTTGGTTAATGCAGGGAAGATGAAGAGACTAGTAAATGCAAGTAAAAATTTTGTGCTTCTCATGATCAAGAAAAAGAATGATATTGATTATGAAACTTTTAAAGGTTCTGATGACAAATTAAAATCTGATTTGTTTGATGTGGTAAGAAATCAAGGTGAGATGTTTCAGGAACCAAAGGGGTTACCTCCCAAGAGGGGAATTCAGCATGAGATACAACTGCAGCAGGATGTTCCACTTCCAAACATTGGCATGTATTGCATGTTGATTATGGAAAGCATGGAAATCAAGAAGAAAATACAAGAATTGTTGAGAAAAGCTATCATATACCCATCTACGCCGCCATGTGGTTCACCCATTGTCTTGGTGCCAAAGAAGGACGAGACTTGGCGCATGTGTGTGCATTTCCGTGCACTAAACAAAATCACAGTAAATAATTGTTATCCACTCCCAAGAATTGATTATTTGCTTGATCAATTGAGTTATGCAAATTATTTCACTAAGTTAGACTTACGAAGTGGTTATCATCAAGTTAGAATAGTTGAAGAGGACATTTGGAAAACCGCATTTAAAACTAAACAAGGATTGTTTGAGTGGCTTGTTATGCCTTTTGGTCTTACAAATGCTCCAGCTACTTTCATGAGAGTTATGAATGATGTATTGAGACCATTTCTAGATGACTTTGTCATTGTTTGCTTAGATGATATTCTCATATTCAGTGAATCCAGAGATGAACATGTCCTGCTTGTGAACAAATTACTTGATGTCTTGAGAAAAGAACAGTTGTTTTTAAAGATGTCGAAGTGTTAATTTGGCAAGACTTCTTTATTGTATTTGGGACACAATGTTGGAGGAGGTGAGCTGAAGATAGACCCCTCTAAGGTTGAGGCCATTCTGAATTGCCCAATCCCAATACAGTTACAAAGGTAAGAAGCTTTCTTGGGGTAACACAATATTGGAGGAAATTTATTGCTAATTTTTCTTCCATTGTAACACCATTACATATATTAACTAGTGTCAAGA
The DNA here is from genome assembly GCA_000404065.3 of Pinus taeda. NCBI lineage: Eukaryota > Viridiplantae > Streptophyta > Pinopsida > Pinales > Pinaceae > Pinus > Pinus taeda. The sequence continues at coordinate 135,985 of APFE031077711.1, read as the reverse complement.
AAGTCTTCCATTGGGGAGATGTATAGCAAAAAGCATTTGATGCTTTAAAGCAAAACATCAGTTCAACACCAGTATTGGCTCTTCCGGATCTTAGACAGCCATTTGAGATTCAAACGGATGCTACTAATTACATCATTGGAGTAGTTCTTATGCAGCATGATAAGCCCATTTCATTTCATTCTGAAATTTTTAATGGAGTTGTGACTAACTATCCCACTTATGACAAAGAACTTTACACATTGGTAAAAAGTGTCAAAAAACGGAAACACTACTTGATGGGAAGGATTCCATTATCCATACCGACCATCAACGGTTGTAGTACTTACAGTCACAGTCAAAGTTACAACAATCACGACACATTGAAGTATATTTTGGGATCTAAAAGGCTTCAAGTTTGGAGGAATGATCAGGTGCTCAGTATTTAGCTCAAAATAAAAGTTCTCAGAATTGATCGAAACATAAACGACCGCATCCATCTTGGTGATATGATCCCAACGCAACTCATTCCACTGAAAACTAAGTTCGTATGAGGAAGATATCGCTTTCTGCTCGCTTTGCCAAATAGAGGAATTTTTGGAATATATATATATATATATATATATATATATATATAATTAAATAAATAAATAAATTGTACGGTGCAGTAGTCCATATTGCTGACGTGGTAGGTGATTGGGCAAGGTCAAAGGTCAGTCAACATCCAATCATATTACGCCAAGTGTCATGTTTTGGTTGGTCCGCAGGTGTGGTGACGTGGTATGTATTTGTTAGTTTATGGTGGACCAATGAGGATGAGAAAAGTGGAAAGCCCAAAGGCCACCACGTGTCCCTCCCCAAAGGACCACATATATCAGTGTGTAGTGTGGAAAAATAATGGGCAGGTCGGCGGGGTCGAACCCGTGACATCACCCCAACAAACTCCATGACATACCGTTACACTATGCACTTATGACTTAACATTCTATGTTCGCAATACGTATTTGAATTTTCAAAGGTTTGTAGTTGGGGGTTAGGAGGGAGCCAGCCTACAAGCCAGTCCCCTCCCATGTGAACACACCATAACTTAATGGCTATAGTTAACAGTTAACAGAAACTGCCAGTGTAAACCGCAGCATTTTACTGCCCATGTAACCTCTTCCACCAAGACCGCCAAGGTTAATGGTTAGCAAAACCGCGGATTTCTGCTAATCATGTTTAGTGGTTAATTAATCGCACTTAACATTAATTAAACTCACAGTTAATTCGGAATGTTTAGCGGACCTTCCAATTTTGGCACTAACTCCATTTTTAGTGAAGTTAACTAGAGTTCCTCCAGTTTCAGAGGGGGTTTATAAGGAGAAACAGTTTTGACCATAACTTTGGCAACATTCAACCAAATTGAGTTCAAGAAAAGAGGTTCCTATCAAATTTGGGCATTCTGAGCACACTGAAGTGGGTTTCAAGAGTAGTAGAGCATTGTAAACAACACTATTTCCATTATTGAGCTAATACAGAGGCCCAAGCCATGAAGATGGACCAAGGAGATGTAACCCAAGAGGGGTGAACTCCTTCATCAAAACATTGTGTTAAGTGTTCATTTTGATGGCTTGTTGTACATTTGATTGTTTTTGTTCCACATTTTTACTTTTATTCTATTTTTCTCATGAACTTAACATAAAACTTGATAAAATTTACCTGTTTTCATTCACAAACACCATAAGGGAACCTATGCACATGAAGCAATTGACAAGCATTTGTTTATAATTCTAAAGTTGAAATTAGAATAGCAAAACTAACATTCAACAATAGATCATGTTATCCTCATCATCATGCTTGGATGAGGATCCATCTTTGGCGCTCTGCCAAATCTCCTCTTATACCAAGTCAAACCACAATCTCTCCCACTTTGGTAGCTTCTCCCTCCCATTAACTGAGTCTTGTTAATTGTGCCAGCTCTTGGGAAGGCCTAGAAGTTCTAGGCTCACCATATCATCTTCAGCAATTGTAACACCGACACTTCCAAGCTCATCCTGACATTGGGTGAACTTGGTCAATTACTTCAGTATTGATTCGCCCTTCTCCATCTTGATCTTTTTGAGCTTTTCCTTCAGTGCCAACTTCATGTGATCACTATTGTTTTGAAACAGGTATGTCAAGGCCTTCCAGATTGCAAATGGAGTTTCCTTTCCATGGAGGTTCGAGACAATATGATCTCGAAAACATTATAGGATAATCCTTCTCGCCTTTGCCACACACTTTCTCCACTTTACCATATCCTAAGCATCACTTGGCTTAGGAATGTCTTTTTCTATGAATTCCTTAAGCATGTTGTCTTCCAACACTGCCTCCATCTTGTCCTTCCAAGCAATATAGTTTGAACTACCCTCAAGGGAATATTTGAGTCTCAATCCGTAGAATGACATCTTGTTGGCTCTAAAGTATGATACTGCAAATTTGATTTCTCCTACAAAAGACAAACTCATATTCTCCTCTTCTATATTGATTTCAGCTCTAATATCGTGTAGAAATTCCTTATAGATTCAAACTACATATTGTAATATGTTAAAACAATTGATTTGAATCTACTCTACTCATTAGCAGAAATAATAAATGATCGATGAAATGACGAAGCATATAAGACAAAGAATTAAATCACACCTAACGCAATGATTTTTTGGGGAAATCCATAGCTAAAAACCCCCACTATCTATATATTGCATTAATCATAAAATATGAGAAGATTACAATGATTTTCTCAAGCCCGAGAAACCTCTGCATTATCTCTATCTATCTCACCACTTTCCATAAATGCCCAAGCCAATACTTAGCCAATTTCGTTGCCTTCCAACCTCGTATTTCCTTGCGACGTTCCCTTGGGAATTAGCCCATATTTAATTGGGAAATCCCACAATTATGAATTGTGAAATCCTCATAGGCATTCTTCTAATTGCATGCATGACCTATACAATTTGGATGATTATACAACTAATAGTTCATTGTCCCTGAACTCAAATCTCAACTGGGTATTTCTTTGATCTGACATGCATGAGTTAATTATGAGTGAATCTTCAATTTACTGATCACTGCAGGTTACACCCCACTACTGCAAGTTACACCCCACTACCGCAGGTTACACCCCACTACAGTAAGTTACACCCCGCTACAGTAAGTCACCCCCCACAACAGTAAGTCACATCCCACTATAGTAAGTCACAACCCACTACAGTAAGTTACAACCCACTGCGACTAGTTACACCCCATTGTTTCTGATCTCCCACTAATTCCTCCATCAGTTGGAACTAGTTTAACTGAATTTAACTTAGTTAGACTGAATTAATTAATTACAACTCAAAATAAACTCAACTAGTGCTCCTAATTGTAGGTGAAACTCTACATGACTCTAGTTAGACACTTAACTCGAATTAGCTAAGCTAACTAAGTCAAATTAACTTAGTTAACTCTTACAAGTTGTCATGAGATATGGAATTACAATTTAATTCATAATTTAATTCAAGGACAAATTAAATTAGGATTTTCTCACTGCATTTTCAATAGTCCAATAGCTCTCCTTTGTTGAGATATCTAGGGCATTATGTGTGTTAGATTCTTCAATTTGATTTCTCTTATCTTGACATTTACTTGTGAAATTATATGTTGATTATGTTAGTGTTCCTTTCATCAAATAAATCCCAACATGAAGATCACAAATACAAGAATACAATATGTAGGCGCACATCCAGGGCAAAACCCCTATGAAGGGGAAAACCTAGTTAACTTTGTCTCTAGTAGATTAAATCAGGTTGAGGCACACTTTACCCTTCTACTAAAGAAATAGAATTACTGCAACCACCTAACCAGCTCCTCCTACAATTTCCTCTACAATTATGCTTCTTGGCTCTTTCTATTTTAACTTCAAAATTTTGACCCTCCTTCTGCAATAGTCTCAACCCTCCTACTTCAGAAATATCGGCCTTGCTACTTCAGAAATCTCGGTCTTCCTTCTGCATTAGCCTCAGCCCTTTCTGTAATCATCTATGCAACAAGGAAATTTGGCCTCTGTGTAATTGTTTCTGCAATTCACATTTTCGTCTTCCCTTCTATAATAGTATTCTAAGATTCTCAGCTTCCTCTCGATATCTTGGTCTTGTAATAGTTTCTCTTTCTTCTTGAATGAATGCTTCACTTCTCTCCTTCAAATGGTGAAGTATTAGGCTATTTATACTTATTGGTCATTGTGCATTTGAGTCGACATGAACAATTTGACTTGAATTTGACTTACAGGCTTGTAATGAATGCCAACTTGATTATCTTCTGTTTGGAGGCCAATTTTGAAGGATGAATGTTAATCCTTTTGGGAGAAGGAACTCATTTGGTGGAGGAGATATTTAGAAAAAAATAATAATAATAAATAAATAAATAAATCCTTTCTTGACCTTGAGGAGCCCAAGAAGGCTCTCTTACACAAAAATTAATTTGAAATTGACTCAAAAAAAATATTATAAACCTACAATGGAGGCTTGACATATTGACCATTGACCCAAGCATCCAAACCATGCTTTAATAAGTCAACAAAAATATTTTTCTTTTCTTTTCTTTCTTATGACTCAAATACAATTATGAATACTGACAGGAGTATGAGATCAATTTAGGATTACCATATCAACGTGAAGAGAGTATCAATCATAAGTAGTCAAAATTTCATAGCTTAAACTTGAATAATCTTTCATATCCAACTCGAGATCTTCTGCTAGGGTTTTTGACATAATCTGTAGATTCCAAAGTCAAATATTAGGTATTAATACCTTAATAGCAAAATCAATTCTTTAAGTCCCATAAACTAAACTCAACACCCACAAAATCAAATATTGTACATCTAGGATTTGAAGAATATGCCTTTTAGAATTTCGTGACAGACTTTACTAAGCTTGTTTACAAACCCTAGAACTAGCATGTTTACATATCAAGTTTCATTCATACTAATCTTTTGCATGGATGCAAACATTAAACCTTAGCAATTTTGACTAGGGTTTCAATAATTCACCAAACCTTAAAGGTTTAGGGTTTTATGAGAACCCTAAAATATTAGGGTTTTACCAAAGTATTACGAAAAAACCTAAATATTGTTAGATTTACAAACCCTAAGTAGCCTAGGGTTTCAATATTATTGACAATATATTCTAAGCATAAACAAGTTAGATTTTTATAATGAACCCTAAAAATAAGGGTTTCCACAAAAATGAACAAATGACAAGAGATATGATAGAGGTAGATTCAATCAAGTGATTGATCTTCCTAAGAGGAATATTTTACAATTCAAATACTAAACCTAAAATAGTTATTAATACAAGGAAAATTTTTAAATAATTTTAATAAATAAGTTTTTGCAAATAGACATACTTGGAGTTGCTTCTTTTACAAACCTTGTAGGGTTTTTCCTTGGAGTGCTCTCTCTCATGAACCACAATTTATACTTTCAATACTTAATGACAAGTACAAAAAATCAAACTACATGATACCAAAAACTATGAAGTCAATCTAGGGTTTCCTAAGCAAAGAAAATTTCCAATTAGAAACTTTGGAAATCAAAATATCTTTTACAAACCCTACGAATAGGGTTCTTCATGAGTTACCTATGGTTTTACACTATTGGATAACAACTACCAATATTAAATTTGTTAAACCCTAAGATGACTCAAACCTTGATCATACATATCATATAAATACATACCTTTTCCCTTTTTTTTGTTTCATTGAGCTTGTTTCACCTTTCAAACTAAAGACAAGTTGTTGGATGACCAAAACAAAAAAGATAAATGCAGTACTTACCTGAGATAGATGAGGTGTTGGTGCCAAGGATGTTCAGAGAATTTCTCATAATTGTTTCATGATCTACATTTCTTTCTTGTAAACTTTGATCCTTCTGATTTTTTGTTCCATGGTGATTTTTGCTTATTTATATAAATAAGTGTGCCTTATATTTGAATTGGACTTCATGAAGGTCATTGTAAGAGGTATTCTTTGTCATCATATCTTTACTTCTACATAACTTAAAGTTTCCCATCACCGAACAAAGGAAATAGTACCTTCTTAGAGATTGTAACTTTTTCTTTTATGATCATGGAGACTATTGTTAGGCCTGCTCTTGCATGTCATGATCAGAAAAATTTTCTTCAAGGGCTATAGTGATTTTTATTAATGTCATGCCAAGAATTCTAATTGTAGACATCCTTCCTATTAGGTTATGTGGTGTATATGTCTTAAGATGTTGATTGCTTTCCTCAAAACTTCTTTGTAGAGACTTCTTTGTAGAGATTTTCAAGATAAACACTTGCAGATTTGCTTGGCTCACCTACTTGTATAGGCTTGAGTTGTGTATACATATATACCAATCTTGACATTGCAACTCTGCATAACACTTACACTACAAATTTTATCTTCCAAAGTGACTGTAGCTAGATGATAGGACTAATGAGCCTTCGCTCATGGTCTCATTTATGCTCAGAAATAATGTGAGAAATATCGTTTCCTATGATTGAATCCTTTTAATTTATGTATGCTTAGAAGGTGGTCTTATGGTGACTAGTGTCACTTCTTATAGTCTTCAAAATAGTATTGTGTATTTATATGCCAAGAACAAAGGGTCTTTACCACTAAATTTTATGTGACATACTACTATAATATCATCAAAATACTTGGTCCAAGATGATGTCGTGAATCAAATTCATAGATCAGTTTAGAAGTCTTGACCTTGAGTTTCCTTTATGCACATAATGGGTTTTGGTCCTCTTGAAACAACATAGAACTTGAATTTCTGAAACAACACATAATTCAGATCTTTTTTTACTGAATTCAAAGCATGTCAAGTGTGCTCATAACTTTGATCTATAACCCAGGAAATTCAGTTAAAAGAGAATTTATTTTCAACCTATTCAGATTCTTCTAATGGAGATTAGACTAGAACCTTCTTGTTTTGCCTTAGGTTACCAAATTATCCTTTCGGTTCTCTAGAACAAAAAAATATCTTTTTTATTTGTGCTAGTATATGTGCCCAGGATAATTGAGCCTTTAGCTTCAGAAATTCGGTCTAGAGTAGTCCTTTTCCTTAAGATGAAATGATGCCAAAATGATCTTCTCTCTACCCTTTTCTCTCAGTTCAATGTAGAAATTCCTTGTAGATTCAAATTTTAGATTGTAATATGCTAAAAAAAATTGAGGTGAATGTACTCTAATCATCAGTGAAAACAATAAACGATCTATGAAATCAAGAAGCATATAAGAGAAAGAAGTCAGTAACACATAACAGAATGATTTTCCGGGGAAATCCACAGCTAAAAGCTCTTGTTATCTATATATTGCATTAATCATGAAATATGAGAAGACTACAATGCTTTTCTCAAGCCTGAGAAACCTATACATTATCTCTGTCTATCTCACTACTTCCTAGATAAGCTCAAGCCAAAACTTAGCCAAATTCTTGCTTGCCCAAGTCCCTATTTCCTTCCTTGCACTGTTCCCTTGGTAATTAGCCTGTATTTAATTGGGAAATTCCACAATTATGAATTTCCCAATCCTCATAGGCCTTCCTCTGATTGCATGCACCATCAGTTTAATTTATATGATTTTACAGTACATTATCCCTAAACTCCAATCTCAAATGGGTCTTTCTCTGAGTTGACATTCATGAGTTAATTATGAGTGAATCTTTAGTTTACTAGAAGATCCACATTGCTCGACAGGAAGCACCCCACTATTGTAGGTTGCACCCAACTACTGCAGGGTACACCCCCCTACTGCAAGTTGCACCCCACTATTGGACCTCCCATTAATTCCTCCATCAGTTGGAACTAGTATAACTAACTTTAACTCAATTAGACTGAATTAAATAATTACAACTCCAGATAAAATCAACTAGTGCTCCCAATTGTAGGAGACACTCTACATAACTCTAATTAGACCCTCAACTTGAATTAAATAATCCAACTAAGTCAAATTAACTTATTTAACTATTACAAGTTGTCATGAGATGTGGAGTTACAATTTTATTCCCAATTTAATTCAAGGACAAAATTAAATTAGTATTTTCTTGTTTCGTTTTCAACACTCCCTCTCAACAAGAAAGGGATTATCTGCTACTCTGATCCTGCCTCTGTGAAACTTGAATTGGCACCTTGACAATGCCTTTGTCAAAAATCTGCATCTTGTTCCTCTGTAGGAATGTACTCCAGCAACATGATTCTCCTCTGCACACAATCTTGTAGATGGTGATATCGGGTGTCGATATCATTGGACTGATCATGAAAAACAAGATTCTCATAGAGTTTGATACAACTTTGATTATCACAGTAAATCACTGTAGGATCCATATGCTGACCAAATAACCCAACAAGGACCTTCCTCATCCAGATAGCCTCACAAGTTGCTTGACTAGCATCCATGTGCTCTGCTTCTTCTGAATTGAGTGCAACCAATCTTTGCTTCATGTTGTACCAAGAAACTGTTGTTGGCCCAATACTAAAGATTCCCCCCAATGTGCTCTTCCTGTAAGATGGACTCCCTGCCTAATCTGAATCTGTGAAGCCTTGAGGTTTCACTCACTCTATTCATATCTACCAAAGACCAAACTGAGTAGTGCCTCTGAGGTATCTCAACACATGTTTAGTTGCCTTCCAATAGAGTTTGGTTGGCTTAACCATGGCTTGACTAAGCTAGTTAACTACAAAACACATGTTCGGTCATGTGTTCACCAAATACATAAGTGAACCCTAAAGTTTTCTAAAAATAGTAGCCTCCACTACTTCATTTGAACTATCATCTTCCTTCCTCCACTTACCTTCTAGAGGAGTCTCCATGGGTTTGTTGTTCTCCATGTGGAACTTCTTCGGTATCTTGTTGGCATACTTTCCCTGAGAGACAAACAGTTCCCCATCTCCTTGTCATAATTCCATACCAAGAAAGTAATGCATGAGCCCCAGGTCCTTCATCTCAAATTATCTTGCAAGATCCTCTTTGCAAGATTTTATCAACTTATAATCACCTCTTAGAATCAAATCATAAACATATAATATTATAATCAATAATTTATCTTCAACCAGAATATTGTAAAGGTTCACATTTGCTTCACTTTTGGTGAAGCCCAACCCATGAAATAGATGTCAATCCTAGTGTACCAAGCATGGGCTGCTTGTTTTAGTCCATACAGTGCTCGCTTGAGTCTGCACACGTGTGATTGTCTGTTGAAGGTCTCGAATCCTTCTAGTTTCTCAATATACACATTTTCCTCAATCATACCATTGAGGCATGTTGTCTTCACATCCATCTGATGTATCTTCCATCCAATCTGTGCTGACAGTGCTAGAATAGATCTAATTGAAGAGTACCTTACTACTACAGAAAATGTATCATCATAATAAATTCCCTCCACCTAAGAGAACCCTTTGGCCATAAATATGGCCTTGTGTTTGGCAACACTCCCATTTGTTGCCTTGTTTACCTTGTAAAGCCATCTTGAACTCACCATTGACTTGTCTGCTGGTTTTGGGACCACTTCCCAAACATTGTTTCTGATAATGGAGCCATACTCCTCAACCATGGAATCAACCCATACCGGTTGTTGCACTACTTCCTCGAATGAGGATGGCTCAACCTCTACACTTTCGCTTATCAGAGCCATGTAGCCATTGTATCGATCTGGTGACCTCCTCTACCTGCACTGTGACGTGGGTGCTCCCACATTCTCTCTAACATCATGCATCAATTTGTCAGTCTCTTTGGTGCAGTTCCTTCCATCGTTGGAAGTATTTGCATGAGTGAGTTCTTCCACTCTAAGCTCCTTTGCATGTGGCTACTCCACCTCACCCTAAGGTTCCTCCTTTGTAGCTAAAAGCTCTTCATCTGCATGTAACTGAAGCTCCCTCTCAAGGGGACATCTCATGGCCTTATCTTCATCGAAATTTACCTCTCTACGAACCACTGACATCCTATTGGATGGAAGGTACACTTGATAGTTGTGAGGTGTATCAATGTACCACACAAATATGCCTAACTTGCTTGTTGGATGTAGCTTTTTCCATGCATCCTTGATAACATGATAGTAAATTGATGAACCAAAGATCCTGAATTGTGCCACATATAGTTTCTTACCTGAAAAAGATTCTTTTGGTGTACTCATCCTGAAAATTTGATGAGGACTTATGTTCTACAAATAAAGAGTTTTGTTGCATGCTTCAGTCCACAAATGCAATGATAGTCCCTAATCATGTAACATCACCTGTGAATCTCCCACAATACCTTTGTTCTTCCTTTCAGCCACCCGGTTATGCTATGGGTTATGAGGTGCTATTAACTCTCGTCGAATGCCTTCTTATGCACATAATTTCTTGAATTCATTTAACACATATTCTCCACCATTATCGCTTCTGAGAGCTTTAACTTCCGTGTCAATATATTTCTCAACAAGTGCTTTAAATTCACAAAATTTAACAAAAGTCTGATTTCTCTTCTACATGAAGAAAATCTAGTACTTACGAGAAAATCATCAACAAATATTACATAATACTTGTGCTTGGTCGTGGAGGCTATCGAGAACGACCACACACATATGAGTGAACTATATCAAGGATCTTTTATGCTTGACTATCTTTATCTTGAAAGGAAGCTTTGGCGTACTTTCCAATGTACACCTTTTGCATGGGTCTCTCTTCTCTAGTGTACCCTTGGGAAGTCCTGTTGAGATTCGTTGCATGATATTCAAATCTCCATGGTGCAAGCGACCCAATCTTCTTTGCCACAACTCGCTGATGTCTCGCCTCTGCACATTTTCTTCTTTTGTGCTCAAAGCAACGCATTATTCCGCATCCAATTTGTAGAGGTTCTTCACCCAAACCCCGAGCTTCACCTGTCCTAAGGCTATGTGATGAAGGAAATCCTTTCCCTTGTTAAATATTACATCGTAGCCATGGTCCTCCAACATGGAAAATGAAAGAAAATTATTCTTCAAACCTGGAAGATAAATGACAAATTTTAATGTGAGAGGAGAACCAAACTCCCTCTGAAGGGTAGCAGTACTAATGTTGGTCGTGTTATACCTCCCATCAAATCCCATCTTGATGTGCATCTGGAGGTCCTTCTCCTCCAAGTCACTAAAGAACACTTTGTTTTTGGTCATATGGAATGAGTCTCCACTATATTGATACCACTACCCATCATCAATGTCACCATGCAAGTGATGAGGATGAAATCCAACTCCAATAGTGAATCAAGAGCTTCACTTGCCTATCCTCTTGAGGGCTTCTTACCGGCCTTCTTGTGTGGAAACTTTGTGGCATAGTGTCCTAGCTCGAGACAGTGAAAACATTTAATCTTCGAAATGTCCTTCTTCTTATCACCCTAACTAGAATTTGATTTGGAATAGGATGAAAACCCCCTCCCTTTCTTCATCTTTCTAGCTAAGGCACAGTTCTCCTCATCATCATGCTTGTATGAGGATCCATCTTTGGTGTTCCGTCGAATCTCTTCTTATACCAAGTTGGACCAAAACTTCTCCTACTCTGGTAGCTTCTCCCTCCCATTAACTGGGTCCTGGTAGCTATGCCAGCTCTTGGGAAGGCTCACCATATCATCTTCAACAACTGTAACACCGACACTTTCAATCTCATCTCAATATTGGGTGAACTTGGAAAAGTACTTCGGTATTGTGTCGCCCTTCTCCATCTTGATATTTCTGAGCTTATCCTTTAGTTCCAGCTTCTTGTGGTCACTGTTTTTTGAAATAGGTATGTCAAGGCCTTCCACATTTCATCTGGAGTCTCCTTACCATGAAGGTTTGAGACAATATGATCCTGAACTCCTTCTAGGATAATCCTTCTCGCCTTTACCACACAATTTCTTCGCTCTCATAGATCCTGACCATCAACTGTTGGAGGCTTAAGAACATATTTGTATATGAATTCCTTAATCCCATTTTCTTCCAAAACTACCTCCATCCTTTCCTTCCAAGCAACATAGTTCGAACTACCTTCAAGGGAATCTTCAAGTCTCAATCTGTAGAACAACATCCTGCTGGCTCTAAAGTATGATACTGCAAAATCAATTTCTCCTGCAAAAGAGAAACTCATATCCTTCTATTCTATAGTGATTTCAACTCTGATACCATGTACAAATTCCATGTAGATTCAAATTGTGGATTGTAGTATGCTTAAACAATATACTTGAATCTACTATACTCATCAGCGAAAACAACAAACAATCGATGAAATGATGAAGCAATAAGAGAAAGAATTCAATCACACAAAACACAATAATTTTCTAGGGAAATCCAAAGATAAAAACCCATGTTATCTGTATATTGCATTAAACATAAAATATGAGAATATTACAATGCATTTCTCAAGCCCGAGAACCCTCTGCACTATCTCTATCTATCTCACTACTTCCTCAAGACAATACTTAGACAAATTCTTGCTTGGCAAACTCCCTATTTCATTGTGTTCTTCCCTTGGGAATTAGCCCCTATTTAATTGGTAAATTTCAAAATTATGAATTACACCATCCTCATAGGCTTTTGTCTGATTGCATGCACCAACTGTTTAATTTACATGATTTTACAACTGATAGTACATTGTCCCATAACTCTAATATCAACTAGGTATTTCTCTGATCTGACATCCATGCATTAATTATTAGTGAATCTTCAATTTGTTGGTTGATCACTGTAGGTAGCACTACACTCTTTAACAAGCAGCACCCCACTACTACAAGCTGCACCCGACAATTGCAGGTTACACCCCACTACTACAGGTTGCACCCCACTACTGCAGGTTACACCCCACTACAGTAGGTTGCATGCAACTACTGTAGGTTACACCCCACTACTGCAAGATGTACCCCACTACTGCAGGTTGCACCCCACTATTGTAGTTTTCACCCCACTACTAGACCTCCCACTAATGCCTCCATCAGTTGGAACTAGTTTAACTAACTTTAACTCCGTTAGACTGAATTAAATAATTACAACTCCAAATAAACTCATCTAGTGCTCCTAATTGTAGGAGACACTCTACATAACTCTAGTTATACCCTCAACTCGAATTAACTAAGCTAACTAAGTCAAATTAACTTACTTAACTATTACAAGTTGTCATGAGATGTGGAGTTACAATTTTATTCCCAATTTAATTGAAACACAAAATTAAATTAGGATTTTCTTTTTGCATTTTCAACACTCCCTCTCAAAAATAAATGGAGTAATGGCTACCCCAATCTTGCCTCTGTGAAACTCAAATTTTCACCTTGAAAATGCCTTTGTCAAAATATATGCATCATGCTCCTCTATAGGAATGTACTCCAACAACATGATTCTCCTGTGCATACAATCTCGTAGATGGTGATACCGAATGTCGATATGCTTGGACAGATCATGAAAAAAGGGATCCTTAGAAAGTTTGATACAACTTTGATAGTCACAATAAATCACTCTAGGATCTATATGCTAACCAAGTAACCCAATAAGGATCGTCCTCATCCGAATATCCTGACAAGCTGCTTGACTAGCAGTCATGTACTCTTGCTTTTGTTTAATTGGGTGCAATTGATCTCTTCTTCTTGTTGTATGAGGAAATTGTTGTCGACCCAATACTAGATATTCCCCCCGATGTGCTCTTCCTCTTGGATGAACTCCCTAACCAATTTTCATCTACGAAGCCTTGAAGCTTCACTCTCTTTGTCTGTCTGTACCAAAGACCAAACTGAGTGGAGCCTCTGAGGTATCTCAACACATGTTTAGTTGCCTTCCAATAGATTTTGGTTGGATTAACCATGGCTTGACTAAGCTGGTTAACTGAAAAAACACATGTTTAGTCGTGTGTTCACTAAACACATAAGTGAACCCACAAGCTATCTATAAATAGTAGCCTACACTACTTTATCTAAAGTAGCATCTTCCTTCCTCCAATTACCTGCTAGAGGAGTTTCCCTAGGTTTGTTGCTCACCATGTGGAACCCCTTCAGTATCTCATTGGAATACTTGCCCTGAGAGACAAACAATTCCTCATCTCCTTGCCATACTTCCATACCAAGAAAGTAATGCATGAGGCCCAGGTCCTTCATCTCGAATTCTCTTGCAAGATCCTCTTTTCAAGATTTTATCATCTTCTCATCACCTGTTAGAACCAAATCATTGACATATAAACTATAATCAACAATTTACCTTCAATCACAATATGGTAAATTTTCACACCTACTTCACTTTCGGTGAAGCCCAACCCAATGAAATAGTTGCCAATCCTAATGTACCAAGCACGAGGTGCTTTTTTTAGTCCATACAGTGCTCACTTGAGTATCCACACATGTGACTCTCTGTTGAAGGTCTTGAATCCTTCTGGCTGCTCAATATACACCTCTTCCTCAATCACATCATTGAGGAATGTTGTCTTCACATCCATTTGATGTATCTTCCATCCCATTTGTGCTGACAATGCTAGAATAGATATGATTGAAGAGTACCTTTCCATTGTAGTAAAGGTCTCATTGCAATCAACTCCCTCCACCTGAGAGAACCCTTTGGCCACAAATATGTCCTTGTGTTTCTCCACACTCCCATATGTTGCTTGATTTACCTTGTAAAGCCATCATCAACTCACCACTGACTTGTTTGCTGGTCTTGGGACTAGTTCCCAAACAATGTTTTGTATAATCAAGTCATACTCCTCAACCATGGCATCAATCCATACTAGTTGTCTCACTATTTCCTTGAATGAGGATGGTTCAACCTCTACACTTTCTCTAATCAGAGCCATGTACCCAGTGTACCGATCTGGTGACCTCCTCTACCTGTGTTATGATGTGGGTGCTCCCACATTCTCTCTAGCATTATGATCAATCTATCGGCCTCTCTAGTGTGCTTTCTTCCATTTTTGGAAGTTTATGCATGAGTGGGTGCTTCCACTCTCTTCTCCTCTGAATGTGGCTGCTCCACATCACCCTGAGGTTCCTCCTTTGGACCTAAAATCTCCTCATCTACATGTAACTAAAGCTCCCTCTCAAGGTAACATCTCATGGCCTTCTCTTCATCAAAATTTATATATATATGAATCAATGTCATCCTGTTAGATTCCAGGTACACCCGATAGTTTTGAGGTGTATCAATGTACTCCACAAATATTCCTAACTCAATTGTTTGCTCTAGATTTCTTTGTGCATCCTTGGTAATATGACAGTAAATTGATGAACCAAATATCCTGAAGTGTGCCACATCTAGTTTCTTACCTGGAAAAGCTTCTTTTGGTGTACTCATCCTGAGAATTCGATGAGGAATTTTGTTCTGCAAATGAACAGTTATGTTGCATGCTTTAGCCCACAAGTGCAAATGTAGGCCCTAATCATGTAACATCTCCTATGAAACTCCCGCAACACTTATGTTCTTCCTTTCAACCACCCCATTTTTTTGTAGGTAATGAGGTGCTATCAACTCCTGTCGAATGCCTTCTGATGCGTAGAAGTTCTTGAATTCATTCGACACATATTCTCCATTGTTATGTCTTATGAGAGCTTTAACTTTCCTGCCAATATATTTCTTGACAAGTTCTTTAAATTCACAAACTTTAGCAAACAGCTGATATTTCTTTTGCATGAAGAAAATACAACACTTACAAGAAAAATAATCAACAAATATTACATAATACCTATACTTGGTCATGGATGTTGTCGAGAACGGTCCACAAACATCTAAGTGAACTCTATCAAGGATCGCTTGTACTCAAATTTATTTATCATGAAAGGAAGCTTTGGTATACTTCCCCTATGTACAGCCTTTGTATGTGTCTCTCTGCTCTAGTGTACCCTTGGGAAGTCTTGTAGAAATTTGTTGCATGATCTTTAAATCTCTATGGTGAAAGTGACCCAATATTCTATGCCACAACTCATCGACGTCTCGGCTCTCCACCTTTTCTGCTTTTGTTATCAAAGAAGTGCAATCTTCTACATCTAATGTTTAGAGGTTCTTCACTCGAACCTCAATCCACTTCACCTATCCTGAGGCTATGTGACGAAGGAAAGAATTTCCCTTGCTAAATATCACATGATAGCCACAGCCTTCCAACATGGCAACTGAAACCAAATTCTTCTTCAAAACTGGAACATACATGACATCTTTTAATCTGAGAGGAGAACCATACTCCCTCTAAAAGGAAATAATATGGATGTCAATAACATTATACCTCCCATAATCCCCCATCTTGATGTGCATCTGGAGGTCCTTCTCCTCCGAGTCACTGAAGAACTCTTTGTCTTATGTCATATGGAATGAGGCTCCACTATCTAGATACCACACACTAACCATCACCTATATCAACATGCAAGTGATGAGTGTGAACTCAAGATCAAATTGTGAAGCAAGAGCTTCACTTTCCACTCCCCCTGAAGGCTTCTTACCAGCCTTCTTTTGCAAACACTTTGTGTCATAGTGTCCCAGCTCGTGACAATGAAAACATTAATTTAATCTTCAACATGTCCTTCTTCTTACTTCCCTGACTGGAACCTGATTTGGAATGGGATGACTTCCCCTTCCCTTTCTTCACCTTTCCAGCTGAGCCACATTCTCCTCATCATCATGCTTGGATGAGGATCCATCTATAGTGTTTCGCCGAATCTCTTCTTGTACCAAGTCGGATCACAAACGCTCCCACTCTGGTAGCTTCTCCCTCCCATTAACTAAGTCCTAGTAGATGTGCTAGCTCTTAGGAAGGCATAAAAGTTCTAGGCTCACCATATCATCTTCACAAATTGAACATCGACACTCCCAAGCTCATCCCAACATTGGGTGAAATTGGTCAAGTACTTTGGTATTGTGTCGCCCTTCTCCATCTTTATCTTTCTGAGCTTGTCCTTCAGTTCCAACTTCCTGTGGTCACTATTGATTTGAAACAGGTATTTCAAGGCCTTTGACATTGGAAATGGAGTCTCCTTACCGTGGAGGTTCGAGGCAATATGATCTTGAACTTCTTCTACGATAATCCTTCTCCCTTTTGCCATACACTTTCTCCACTTTGCCAGATACTGAGCATCGACTGCTAGAGGCTTAGGGATATCTTTATTTATGAATTCCTTAAGCCCGTTGTCTTCCAAAAATACCTCCATCATGTCCTTCCAAGCAATATAGTTCAAACTACCCTAAAGGGTATATTCCAGTCTCAATCCGTAGAACGACACCCTGTTGGCTTTGAAGTATGATACTACAAATTTGATTTCTCCTACAAAAGACAAACTCGTATTCTTCTCTTATATAGTGATTTTAGCTCTAATACCATGTAGAAATTCCTTGTAGATTCAAATTGTAGATTGACATGCTAAAACAATTGACTTGAATGTACTCTTCTCATCAGTGGGAACAATAAACGACCGATGAAATCACTAAGCATACAAGAGAAAAAAATCCAATCACACATAACACAATGCTTTTCTAGGGAAAGCCACAACTAAAAAACCCTGCTATCTATTGCATTAAGAAAAAAATATGGGAATATTACAATTTTTTTTCTCAAGCCTAAGCTACCTCTACACTACCTTTATCTATCTCACTACTTCCCAGAAAAGCTCAAGCTAATACTTAGCCAAATTCTTTCTTGCCCAAGTCCCTATTTCCTTACTTTACTCCCTGGGAATTAACCCCTATTTAATTTGGAAATTCAACAATTATGAATTGCACAACCCTAAAATGCCTTCCTCTTATTTCATGCACCATCGGTTTAATGAGATGATTTTACAACTGATAGTACATTGCCCCTGAACTCCAATCTCAATTGGGTCTTTCTGTGATCTGACATGCATCGGTTAATTATGAGTGAATCTTTAGTTTACTGGTTGATCACTGCAGGCAGCACCACATTGTTCAACAGGCAGCACCCCACTACTACGCGTAGCACCCCACTACTACACGTAGCACCCCACTACTACACACAGCACCCCACTACTGCAGGTTGCACCCCACTACTGCAAATTACACCCCACTACTTCATGTCGCACCCCACTACTATAGGTTACACCCCACTATTGTAGGTTGCACACCACTACTACAGGTTACACCCCACTACTGCATGTCACAGCCCACTACTAGACCTACCACTAATTCCTCCATCAGTTGGAACTAGTTTAACTGAATTTAACTCAGTTAGACTGAATTAAATAATTACAACTCAAAATAAACTCAACTAGTGCTCCTAATTGTACAAGACATTCTACATAAATCTAGTTAGACCCTCAACATGAATTAACTAAGCTAACTAAGTCAAATTAACTTAGTTAAATATTACAAGTCGTCATGAGATGTGGAGTTACAATTTCATTCCCAATTTAATTCAAGCACAAAATTAAATTTGGATTTCCTTGTTGCATTTTCAACAATCCCTCTCAACAAGAAAGGGAATATCTACTACTCTGATCCTGCCTCTATGAAACTAGAATTTTCATCTTCATAATGCCTTTGTCAAAATATATTCATCCTGCTCCTCTGTAGGAATGTAATCCAGCAACATGATCCTCCTCTGCACACAATCTCATATATGGTGATACTGGATGTTGATATGCTTGGACCTATAATGAAAAACTAGATTCTCATAGAGTTTGATACAACTCTAATTGTCACAGTAAATCACTGTAGGATCCATATGCTGACAAAATAACCCAACAAGGATCTTCCTCATCCATATAGCCTCACAAGTTGCTTGACTACCAGCCATGTACTTTGCTTCTACTGAACTGAGTGCAAATTATCTTTGCTTCCTGTTGTACCAAGAAACTGATGTTGACCCAATACTAGAGATTCCCCCTAATGTGCTCTTCCTGTCGGATGGAATCCCTGCCCAATCTACATTTGTGAATCCCTGAAGCTTCACTCCCTCTCTCCTTCTGTACCAAAGACCAAACTGAGTGGTGCCTCTAAGGTATCTCAACACATGTTTAGTTGCCTTCCAATAGAGTTCGTTGGCTTAACCATGGCTTGACTACGCTTATTAACTACAACACACATGTTTGTTCGTGTGTTCATCAAATACATAAGTGAACCCACAAGCTATCTATAAATAATATCCTCCACTACTTCATCTGATGTATCATCTTCCTTCCTGCAATTGCCCACTAGAGGAGCCTCCATGGGTTTGTTGTTGTACATGTGGAACTTCTTTAGTATCTTGTTGCCATACTTTCCCTGAGAGGCAAATAGTTCCCTATCTCCTTGCCATACTTCCATACCAAGAAAGTAATGAATGAGACCCAGGTCCTTCATCTCGAATTCTCTTGCAAGATCCTCTTTGCAAGATTTTATCAGCTTCGCATCACCTGCTAGAGTCAAATCATCGACATATAATACTATAATCAATAAATTTACCTTCAACCACAATATGGTAAAGGTTCGCATCAGCTTCACTTTTGGTGAGTCCCAACCTGATGAAATGGTTTCCAATCCTGGTGTACCAAGCACAGGGTGCTTGTTTTAGTCCATATAACACTCGCTTGAGTTTCCACACATGTGACTCTCTATTGAAGGTCTCAAATCCTTTCGGTTGCTCAATATACACCTCTTCCTCAATCATACCATTGAGGAATGTTGTCTTCACATCCATCTGATATATCTTCCATCCCATCTATGCTGACAGTGCTATAATAGACTTGACTGAAGAGTACCTTGCTACTCGATCAAAGGTCTCATTATAATCAATTCCCTCTACTTGAGAGAACCCTATGGCCAAAAATCTGGCCTTTTGTTTCTCCACATTCCCATCTGTTACTTGCTTTACCTTGTAAAACCATCGGGAACTCACCACTGACTTGTTTGTTGGTCTTGGGACTACTTCCAAAACACTTTTTATGATAATGGAGTCATACTCCTCAACCATGACATTAACCCATATTGGTTGTTGCGCTGCTTCCTCGAATGAGGATGGCTCAACCTCTACACTCGTTCTCATCAGAGACATGTAGCCAGTGTACCGATCTGGTGACCTCCTCTGCCTACGTTGTGATGTGGGTGCTCCCACATTCCCTCTAGCATCATGCATCAATCTATCAGCCTCTCTCATGCACTTCCTTCCATCTCTAGAAGTCTCTGGATGAGTGGGTGCTTCCACTCTCTACTCCTCCGCACATGGTTTCTCCACATCATCCTGAGGTTCCTCCTTTGGAGCTAAAATCTCCTCATCTGCATGTAACTGAATCTCCCTCTCAAGGGAATTTCTCATGGCCTTCTCTTCATCAAACTTTACATCTCTACGAACCACTATCATCCTGTTGGATGGTAGGTACACCCGATAGTTGTGAGGTGTATCATTGTACCCCAAAAATACGCTTAACTTAGTTGCTGGCTCTAGATTTTTCCTTGCATCCTTGGTAGCATGAAAATAAATTGATGAACCAAAGATTCTGAAGTGTGCCACATCTACTTTCTTACCTGAAAAATCTTCTTCTGGTGTACTCATCCCGAGAATTCGATGAGCACTTTTGTTCTACAAATAAACAGTTGTGTTACATGCTTCATCCCACAAGTGGAATGGTAAGCCCTGATCATGTAACATTGTTTGTGAAACTCCCACAACAGTTTTCTTCTTCCTTTTAGATACCCCATTATTTTGTGGGGGTTATGAGGTGTTATTAACTCCCATCAAATGACTTATAATGTACCAAAGTTCTTGAATTGATTCGACACATATTATACACCATTATCACTTTTGAGAGCTTTAAATTTCCTGCCAATATCTTTCTCAACAAGTCATTTAAATTCAAAAAAATAGAGAACGTATGATCTTTCTTCTGCGTGAAGAAAATATAGCACTTACAAGAAAAATCATCAACAAATATTACATAATACATGTGCTATGTCGCGAAGACTGTCGATAATAGTCCACACACATTTGAGTGAACTCTATCAAGGATAGCTTGTGTTTGACTATCTTTATCATGAAAGAAAGTTTTGGCGTACTTTCCTAATGTACAACCTTTGCATGTGTCTCTCTGCTCTAATGCACCCTTAGGAAGTCCTGTAGAATTTTGTTGCATGATCTTCAAAGCTCCGTCGTGCAAGTGACCCAGGATCTACATCTTTTCTGCTTTTTGTTCTCTACATCTTCACCTGAACCTTGATCTGCTTCACTTTTCCTAAGGCTATGTGACGAGCAAATCCTTTCCCTTGCTAAAAATCACATCATAGCCACGGTCCTCCAACATGGCAACCGAAACCAAATTATTCTTCAATCCTTAAACATACATGACATATTTTAATGTGAAAGGAGAACCACACTCCCTCTAAAAGGTACCAATATTGATGTTGGTCACACTATACCTCCCATCATCTCCCATCTCTATGTGAATTTGGAGGTCCTTCTCCTCCAAGTCACTAAAGAACTCTTTATTTTCAGTCATATGGAATGAGGCTCCACTATCCAAATACCACACACTACCCATCACTGATGTCACCATGCAAGCGATGAGGGTGAAATCCAGCTCGAAATGTGAAGTAAGAGCTTCACCTTCCACTCCTCCTTCGGGCTTCTTACTGACCTTTTTGTTTGAACACTTTGTGGCATAATGTCCCAAATTGTGACAGTGAAAACAATTAATCTTCGACATGTCCTTCTTCTTTCCACCCTGACTAGAATTTGATTTGGAATTGGATGACTTCCCCTTCCTTTTCTTTGCCTTTCCATCTAAGGCACAATTCTCCTCATCATCATACTTGGATGAGGATTCATCTCTGGTGTTCCGCTGAATCTCTTCTTGTACCAAGTCGAAACACAAACACTCCCACACTAGTAGCTTGTCCCTCCCAATAACTTAGTCCTGGTAGTTATGCCAACTCTTGGGAATGCCTAGAGGTGCTAGGCTCACCATATTGTCATTAGAATCTATAACATCGACACTTCCAAGCTCATCCCGACATTGGGTGAACTTGGTCAAGTACTTCAGTATTATGTCACCCTTATCCATCTTGATCTTTCTGAGCTTGTCCCTCAGTGCCAGCTTCATGTGGTCATTGTTGCTTTGAAATAAGTTTTTTAAGGCCTTGCACATTGCAAATGGAGTCTCCTTACCGTGGAGGTTAGAGACAATATGATCTCGAACTCCTTCTAGGATAATTCTTGTCGCCTTTGCCACACACTTTCTCCACTCTGCCAAATCTTGAGCATGAGTTGTTGGAGGCTTAGGAATATCTTTGTATATGAATTCATTAAGCATTTTCTCTTCCAAGAATCCCTCCATCAAGTCTCAATCCGTAGAACAACGTCTTGCTAGATCTAAAGTATGATACTGCAAATTTTATTTCTCCTACAAAAGACAAACTCGTGTTCTTCTCTTCTATAGTGATTTCAACTCAGATACCATGTAGAAATTCTTTGTAGATTCAAAATGCAAATTGTAGTATGCTAGAACAATTAACTTGAATGTACTCTACTCATCATCGGAAATAATAAACGATCGATGAAATCACGAAGCATATAAGAGAAAGAATTCAATCACACATAACACAGTGATTTGTTGGGGAAATCCACAGCTAAAAACCCATGTTATCTATATATTGCATTGATCAAAAAGTATGAGAAGATTACAATGCTTTTCCCAAGCACGAGCAACATCTGCATTATCTCTATCTATCTCACTGCTTCCCAAATAAGCTCAAGCCAATACTTAGCCAAATTCTTGCTCGCCAATTTCCATGTTTCCTTGGGGTGTTCCCTTAGGAATTAGCTCCTATTTAAATGGGAAATTCCACAATTATGAATTTCACAATCCTTATAGGCTTTCCTCTGATTGCATGCACCAACGGTTTAATTTAGATGATTTTACAACTAATAGTACATTGTCCCTGAACTCCAATCTCAACTCGGTCTTTCTCTAATCTAACACGCATGATTTAATTGTGAGTGAATCTTCAGTTTAGTGGTTGATCACTATAGGTAGCACCACATTGTTCAACAAGCAACACCTCACTACTGCATGTTTCACCCCGCTACTATAGGTTGCACCCCACTACTGCAGGTTGCACTCCACTATTGTAGGTTGCACCCCTCTATTGCAGGTTGCACCCCACTACTGTAGGTTTCACCACACTAATGTAGTCTACACCCCACATCTACAGGTTACACCCCACTACTACATGTTGCACCCAACTACTCGACCTCCCACTAATTCCTTCATAAGTTGGAACTAGTTTAACTGACTTTAACTCAGTTAGACTGAATTAAATAATTACAACTCAAAATAAACTCAACTAGTGCTCCTAATTGCAGGAGACAATCTACATAACTCTAGTTAGACCCTAAACTTGAATTAGTCGAGATAATAAGTCAAATTAACTTAGTTAACTATTACAAGTTGTCATGAGATGTGGAGTTACAATTTTATTCCCAATTTAATTCAAGGACAAAATTAAATTAAGATTTTCTTATTGCATTTTCAATACTGAAAGCCCTAGATCTTATACCATGTTGAGAAATCTATGGCATTATATGAGTTAGATTCTTCAATTTGGTTTATCTTATCTTGACATCTACTTGTTAAATTATGTATTTATTTTGCTAGTGTTCCTTTCATTGAATAAATGCCAACATGAAGATCACAAAGACAGGACTCAAAAATACAATTATGAAAACTGAATCTAGTTACATTATTCAACATCCTTTATATAGCATTTTGGTGGGGTTCAAGTGCCTATTGTGGGGTCGACTTGATGGGTTGGCCAACAACACTCAAGGAAAACATTTTTCCATTAAGAACACTAAGTTATGTGGGATCAGCAACTAGAATAAAACCAACAATAGAATATGTTTTGAGTAAATGGTTTTTCTCATTTGTTGTACTTTTCTTCCTTTGACAAGGGAGTTTAGTTTTGAATTACTCAACCTCCTTCCAGACCTAACTAACATAGAGACTTAAACTTCACTATGCTTTAATAGAATTTCAATAGTAGTTCTATATAATCTTATTTCCCCATCCAAAAAAAAAAAAAAAAAACCCAAACAAACAAACAAACCATGGAGCTATCATCTATATGTAAAATATATAAGTCTAGCAATCTAACTCCTCGCAAAAAAATTATATTTTCTAATTTCCTAAAATTAGTCATTATTAACCACCTATGTGGCATCCTTTCCTTTTTTTCAACTTAGTTTTTTAACAAAGGATTACTCAACATCCCTATGTGTCACCTTTTGATATTTCAAAGATATTTTCTTCCTAATTACAAAAATAAATAATAATATATTAATTTTCACTCCAAAAGTGGGTAATTTTTAAGTGAATTAATGTCAACAAGTTGACTTACATTTGTACTAATTTAAGTGGAATTTGGAAGGATTAGTGTCGGGAATAAGGATTACACACCACTAAAGCATGTCCTATATCACAACTATGAGATAAGGACTCCATCCCCTTACTCCCATTATTCCCAAGGACGAGGTATTAAACTCACATGTTTTACAGAGTCGGATTATTTCACTTGCTGTCCCATTACATTACTTGTTAACATTGTCACTGTTAATGTCACAGTGAAATTAAAGACGATATTGCATGCATAGGATTATTTTTTTTGTTTAGAAATGTCTTACATTAATAATAATGATTAATGTGTTCTTGCTCTTCATCAATGCATAGTCCATCACACATCTTTGTTCACTACATTTTCACTCATGTACTTACAACTTAATTCTATGACACATGATCCACACAAGAAGTTCTCAACATATATATTACAACAAAAAAAATTATCTAATTTCTTAGGGCCAAAGAGGTGGCCTTGAGAAAGACTATTTCTTTTAAAATAAGAACAAGCATTGGTAAGGATCAGTGATTGGAAATTATTTCTTATTAAATGATAAATTAATTCCCAAAGCATTCAGGGCCTTCATTGGTATGGAGCACTTTAAAGGCATAGTAATCACTTCAGTCTAAGCCATTATTAATTATTTATCAATGATTTTGTTTAGACATTATGTGTGAAAGTGAACATTATTTATTATGATATTGTTAACTTCTAATTTATAATGGATATTGTTATATACTGTTTAAGGAGAATTGGTTTCTAGAATTGGGAATAAATAAGGATGTATATAACGCCTCTACTTTTATAATAACGATTAATGTTTCATTTTAATTATGTGAAAGTAATTGTAGTTTATTTTGATATTGTTTACCTTCCATATTGTAAGTCAATGCCATGCATAACAAACTTTATATTGAGGACATATGTATGAAAATTATATGTGTGTGTGTGTTGAATATTCAAAGGCGAAGGTTGACCATCGAATATTTGATGCCTATCGGTCAGCGTACTCGTCGGCTAATCGATGCTAACAATGATGGATAGAAACGTCAGTCATTTGACATTCCCATTGTTCAGAACTATCATCTGTCGAATATCCGATACATAACCATCGGCTTGCATGCCCCAAATTGATGGAACTACGCGTCTGATACTCAAAATTCTTGTCAAACTAATTTAACTCCCTATTGGTTATTTGACGTGTCTAAGTTGAGTAGGACACTCCAGACCGTCGAATATTCGACAGGCACTAAATTGTCGACCATTCAACAGAATTCTAGCGATGATTTGATAAACAATAAAGTGTCAAGTAGATAACGCTAATAAGTCGCATATTCGACTAATAACCGTCGAATTTTGGCCTCATTTGTACTAGTTTTTCCTCGGCCAACTCCACCATCTCTTCGACCTCCTCCAGCAATTCTATGTCCGTTGATTCACCTCCTATATTAGATCCTCTTTACTCTTTTGTTATGTTTTCATTCCAAAATAAAGTATAAACTATATTTCATTTTGTAAGGGGAGAACCAATTGGTCGTTCTAACTGGAATTTTTAATGTATCACTTATGGAGCTTAATCCTTTTTCTACTTCTCTTCAAATTTCATATTATGTTTCTTCTTGTGCAATCAAATGAGTATATGGGGGGAAATATCTAAATTATCTGGAATTCTATGTCTATTGATTCTAGGTGGTCTACTAGACCTTCCTCTACTATATCTTAATCTATACATACAATATTTAGCTCAGTTTGATTTGTAGGACACACTTTGCTGGTGACGCAGTTTCTTACCTCCCATCTTATGCTCCTACTCTCCCATAATAATAAAAATTCATACTGTAAGATTTGAATTAAAAAAAAATATATAAAACTTTGTTTTTATTTTTTTTCATTTTTAACAAACAAATTAAAATCCTAAGCACCAGTTTGTTACACCTACCCAACAACGGCGCCAAAATGTCAAGTCATAAAGTGGGATAAATGAATTAATATTTAATTTTTCAGTTCAGGTAGGTAAACTTCAAGGTGAAACATAGTGTGTAAACTGGTTCTTGATACTTTCCTATCAATCACAAAGCATGTAGAGGTAGATCCCAGAGTTGATTCACCTAACACTGATTTTCATATTCTTAAATTTATATTTGACTTGTTGACACAAAGTTTATAGATTTAGCAGTATATATCACACTTCCTCACCAAATACTCCATCTGAATTAATTGTTGATCAAAATCAACTAAAATTGTTTTGAAAAATGAATCTAGATGGAACTAGTGTTATGAGTTGCGTAAGAAAAGTCTAATCAAAATCACTCTCTTTTATTAAAAAACACAAACAAAATTATAAAAATCTAATTAATTTAATGATTTGAAGCATCAATACCTAAAATAAATTCAATCTAATAAAACCACTTCAAAAGCACAAAATTTGTAATTACAACAATTATGTAGGATCCTATTGATAACAAGATCACTACAAAAAATCCTATAATGAGTATAGGAATTATTGTATGATTGCGGGATGACTACAGGAAATCCAATATTTAGTATGGGGATTCCTGTTGTGATTGCAACATCACTACAGGAAGTCTCAACACACGATTAAAGGAAATTCTAACAGATGATTACAAGAAAGTCGAATAATTGCAGGAAAAACATAGCATGTTCATGCATTACATACATCATAAGAATTATAGACAAAAATCACACCAAACCATGTCAAATATTAAAACATATAATAGAAATATGAGCAGCATGTACCAAGGGGCCCTCTTGTTAAGCGTTTCTACTAGAGCTATGAAAGTTACTGCAAAATTATATCGCTCACATAAATTCTCCTTGTATTACTAAAAAAACAGAAGTTTGATACAACAGAGTATGTAGGTTTTTTTTTAGCTTTCTTTCTCTCTAACCCACCTATGTATCATCTATCTAGTTTTATACAAAATATGCCTAACCTTGCTACCCAAAATTAGGGTCAATTTGATGTTTTATGCTAAAAATAAACTTAGTACAACAACTTCAATCCTACAATGCATATTCTACTTCTGAATTTGTTGGAAAAGATTATGGCAGTCCCACGATATTTTCCTCATTATCGCAGAACTAATACACCTTGCTCGTTCTCGCTAAATTAATACACCTTCTAGTATAAGAATCCTCCTTGTTGATGTGGAACATATCTAGTGGCTTAATTCATGTATTGACAAGTTTTGTAACTTTCAACCTTATTAGTAAGTAAATAAACTTTTTTAAAACATTTAAGAATTAAAAATAAAAGAATAATTCTACAAATGATTTTTACCTTAAACTTCATCCTTTAAACGCCAAAAATTGGTAAAATGGTGTAGGATGGAGGTTCAGATGAAGGTATTATATAAAAAATGGGGTGGTCATGGATATTGAAATTTAAGCCCAACATGTGGCACATGTATTCATCAAGGGGACCCAGGTTCCGTGAATTTTGTTTGTTTTTCGTTTTCCATAGAGTCGATTCATCATAGCAACCAACATTTGATAAACTTTCCTAAGACATTTCATCTTCCAGGATGCCATAGGCTTTGTGCTTGAATTTATTTGGCTCTTGCAAAAAAGATTTCAACAGATCCTTGATGGATCCATCAAATCCAATGATCCATCTGCTACTGAAATTTTCTTGATGCTTTGGCAACTTATAATGTTTTTCAATGTTTGCATGCGTAAATGATGCCACAAATTCTCCCTTATGACTTTTCACTACACAATGTTCTTCATATGTGTGTTGAAGAATCCACTCTATTGTCTTTGCACACGGGAAGACTAGTAGGTGCTCTACAACCTTGTGTAGCCAATGCTTCTTTACATTGATGTACACCTAGAAGTCCTCCTCATCCTGCAGAATTTCTTTCCTTGAAAACTTTGGGTTGATGTCACCAAATGTGAGCTTTGTTGCCTTATCAATATAACAAGTAGTATCACCATATATAGGCAATTTCAAAGGATTGTTCATGACTCCCTCCATGCTTCTTTCCACCCTACCATAGCTTCTGTCAGATACTCTTATGATAGGTGGAACCATCTTTTCATAAGAATATGATATGTTGAGGCAATATAGGTCAATGGTACCTTTCATATCGAACATATTCATCAATGAAACAAATGTTTTCTTATGTCAATTTTAATCACTAATTGCACAAGAAAATATCAAGTTATTGGTCATGCTTTGGGATGTCAGGGTTAGGTTTATTATGCTTGTTAGGGATGAAGTCCCTCTCTGTAGGTCAAAATTTCAAATTACAAGGAAAGTCACATTTTAAAGTCGCAGTGCCACTAAAGACTTTAACAATGATTTTCAACCCAGGGAAAGGATAGGCATAGTCTAGTCGCAGGTTTGATTCATAACACAAGTTGCATTCCTAGAATACAGTGTCGATGGAGACAAAGACTGTGATTTGTGCCCTAAGCTTTATCGAGATTTAAGATTCTAGTGAAGATCACATTTTGAGATCATAATCACACTAAGAGCTAGATATGTGACTAGCGATAGAGGAAAGAGGGAGAGAGATCAACTTAGTCGCAAAATTTAACACTGGTGTCACTGGAACTTGTACACGTAATTTGTGACACATGAGGTATGGGACACCTATTATAGTCGCAAATTCAAGTTCCAACATCACTGGGTTCTGGATACGCATTTTGTAACTTATCAACTATGTTTCCTAGCCTAATTTTTAATTGGATCTTCAAACCAAAAGGCTTCAAGTCTCAATTTTGCGATAGGTGGCAAAGGGCTAGTCTATGGATAGATTGCAAGAGAGGCATTGGGCTTGGAATGTATTGGTGATAGAAGTGGTATAACTTTACGATGGTTATATGGGTACATTGTATTATTTATGCCACATAAAACAAGTGTGATCCCTTTTAAATGAATTCATACAATTTGAAATCATAAACCTTACAATTGTACCCATTATTGAATATACATAATAAATTTGGCAATTTTAATGAATGCACCCAAGATTGTTCGATATGGAAACCATAAAAAATCTAAAAGATATTCAATGTAGGATTAAAGTGAAACCCTGGGCAGAAGAATGATAGGTGAGTATTTGGGCATACAGGGCCGAGAGCTAAGTGGAAGTTAGCGTATTTGCGTAGGGATTCAATCGAGTGAATGGTTGTAAGCAAATATAGGGTGTAGAGGAGACGAGCACAGATGCATATGAGTGATATAAGTATGTATGGGTAGGATAGATGAAGTTATCGAGAATCTGGCAAGTAAAATAAGAGATGATGATGACAATGAGGTGTGTTACGTACCAATGGTCGTAGTTACAAATGATAATCGGACGAGAGGTCCACTCATTCATCACTGGAGGAAGAACGAAATGGAAAGAGGGACACGAGTTTGTTATATAAGTTATGACGTGTGTGTGGGAGGTCGCAACCTGGAAGTGCATGTTATCTTTGTCGCATGCGCTAGAGATAGACTCAATCACAAGTTGCACTTCTAGAGCGTAGTGACAAATCATTGTAAATTAAAAATGTGATTTGTAACTAAGGGGGTGTAAAATGACACGTATAATGGATAAGAAGGATAACACTGCAAGGTTCAATTGTGACTTGCGATTAAGGTAGAAAAATACAAATCTTAAAGCTTCAAGGCTAAACTCACTAGAATTCAATGAAACCCTAGCTTGGCTAAAGGAGGAGACAAACCTTAAGAAACCCTAGGAAAAGTGTGAAAAGAAGATAAGTAAAGGGGGTCTCCAAATTTTGAAATAGTTGAAAATTGGGGTTGTTGTAGCAAATATAACAGGATGTGTCTGTGGCAACTCAATTTATTGTAAAACTAAAAAGGGTGAAAAAGGCTACAATTTAGTGTTCTACCCTCAAAAGAAAATGGAGGGGGGAGATCTATATTTTGTGGAGGAAGAGTTGGAGTGTTTGGAATTTGATTATGGGGGGGGGGGGGGGATTATTAGTTGTATGAATCAAAACAGAGGATCATACACCTAGAGGCCACCAAAAATAGAATTCTGGAAGAAAAGGAAGAGACTTGGAAGTAAATAAAGTTGAGAAATATCGTCGATGAGTGGTCATGAAAACACAAAGAATTTTCATTAGTTTACTAAGGGCCAATGAGCACTTAATAATATTTTCTCTTCGAATGATATGAAAGGTGGTAGAGCTTCATATTTTGAAGATATCACAAAGTTGGGTGAAAACCACTTCAGTAACCTGTATAATGTCTCATTGGCTCAATCTTTCCCTAGATTCTTGGGAGCTGAAGAGAACCAATGTTTAATGAAACTTGTAACTCATACTGAATTATAAAAATTCCTCCATTGTTTTCAAAAGGATAAAAGCGCGAGACCTGATTGATGGTTTGTAATATTTGTCATTGGGCTTTATGATATTTTTGGGGGAAATATCTTAAAGGTGGTTAGGGAATCTAGGCAATATGGCAGGATGCTTGATTTTTTAACTCTAACTTTATTTCCCTCATCCACAAATTAGATTCTCCACACTCCTTTTTGAATTTAGGCCTGTATCATTATGCAACTGCATTTACAAGGTCATTGTAAAAATCACAAACGAAATGCTTAAAATGATTCTATCCAAAAATGTATACAAGGAACAATTTGCCTTTCTTGAAGGGTGGCAGATTCCTGAGGCAATAGTGGTTTCTCACGAAGGGCTTCATAGTTTAAAATCCAAGAAAGTCAAATTTATAGTGATTAAAATTGACCTCTCTAGAGCATATAATAGAGACAACTGTATATCTCTCTCTCTCTCTCTCTCTCTCTCTCTATATATATATTATATATATATATATATATATATATATATATATATATTCATATTATGACCCATCTAGGCTTTTAAGTACATTTCATTAATTGGGTTATGATTTGCATAACCATTATATCATTCATAGTACTAATAAGTGGGTTGGCTTCATATGTTTTCCATGATTAGCAAGGACTGCATCAGGGTTGTCCTCCTTCCTCCTTATTATTCCTATTGGTGATTGAGGGCCTTGGTAGACTATTAGTTGAAGCAAAAAGGAGGGGTGACTTAAAGGGTGTTGTTGTAGCTAATTATTTTACCATCACTCATATATTGTTCGTGGATGATTTCTCATTACTTTGTGATAGGTATAGGCATGATATTGTAGCCATCAAGGAGGCCCTATCACGTTCTGAGAAAGCTACTTGCATGCAGGTGAATTTACATAAATATACTATATCCCCTCTTCGCTTTTCCAAGGATGAGTCCACAAATGCTCATAATATTTTTCCTTGTAATTCTAACAATTTTGATGAAGGCTTAAAGAATCTATGGTTCCATCTAAAACCCAATCACTATAGAAAGGTTGACTAGAACTCGCTAACTGAAAATATTGAAAAGAGATTAGAGACATGGAGTTTTAGATGGTTGTCTAGAGTCGACATATTGGTTCTCAAAAAATTAGTCGTGGAATCTATCCATGTTTTATGGATGTTCTTATCATGGATCCCAAAAGGAGTTTTGAACTCCATATGCAAGACATGTTATTGTTTTTTTATGGTTTGGATCAAAAGATGGAAGGGTTTTTACTTGGGTTAAATGGGACAAAATTTCTTTGACAAATATGTGGGGAGGGTGGGGTCTTAAAATTTTACCTTTTCGCAAAGGTAATGGCATCAAAATTTGGTTGAAGGTTGATATCCATTGATAGTTTATGGACAGATGTTGTATCCAAGAAACATATCAACCCTGGTACTCTTGAAGAATGCATTTGGTCCCCAAACAAGAAGAGGTCGAATGTATCGGTTATATGGAAAGTAGTGTCAACCTCATTTTTAGTGGTTGAAGAAGGTCTAGCTTGGAAAGTTGGGAATGGGAAAAAGGCGAGGATTGGTATTAATAATTGGGTGGGATGTAGTGAAAACTTTAACCTGCCTCATGAGCTGGTTGAATTTCTAAATACAAATAGAACTTTGAACCTCATGGCTGATAATGCCCTTGTTTCTATCTAGTCTCAGGGACAACTTGAAGCCAACCAACTAAACTTTCCAATTGAACACGTAAAACACTGGAAAAATGACATTGTTGCTCTCAATATCTCCCATGTTCGCATTAGAGACAAGGAAGATTCTTTATGTTGGGAGCAGTCTCCTTTTGGGGAATATTTGCCAAAATTGGGCTTTATGTTTATTGTTGATGACAGGAGACAGGAGGAGCGAGCCTAGTGGTGGAAGAAACTATGGAAACTTTACTGCCTAGCAATAACACATTTGTTTCAATAGTGCATTTTGGAAAATGAAGTCCCTTTTAGGGGAATATTTGAAGAAAAAAATGTACAGTTGGGCCATTCTAGTGTGACATAAGAAAAAATGTTGAGGAGATAATGGATCACCTCTTTAATTTATATCCTTTCATATTGGCAAAATGGAACTTTGTTAGAAACTACTTGGGAATAACTACTAATTGGCAGGGTGCATCTTATAATGATGTTTGGAAGTTGTGGTGGGAAAAAGAAAATCCAAAAGGGGTAGGAGTTTACCACCAATTATTAGCTGGGGAATTTGGATCTCAATGAATTGTCAATTCATTCAAGACAAGTGTACTACTCCTGACAGAGTTGTTGCAAAGGTCATTGCCACTTTTTCTCTTCTTTCTGTTTTTGAGCCAACCCACCATCTCCACAACATTTTGTTGAAGTAGTAGATCGTTCTTACCCCTAGGCCTTCTTTGACCAAGCTTCATTAGTTGGGGTGAATGTGGGGGTGTGTGGGGGGGGAGGGGGGGTGGGGGTTGGAAGTTTTACATCTTCAAGAAAATCATTTTTTCAAGCTTAAGACTGGGTTGGGTAGAGGCATAAATAATTATGTTGAGTTATTCGGCCTTGTTCTTCTCTTGTATTCTATTGAGAAGGGTTGTTTTTAGTTGCAGATTTTTCATGACTCAAAGATTGTTATAAATTGGTTTAATAAGATTACAAAATGTCGCATTCAGACGCTGTGCACAATCCTTGAGGAGATCTTACATTTAAAACATGCTTTTGGTCGGATTTTATGTTGTCATATTTATAGGGAGAGAAACTCCACTAGAGACACACTATCTAAAGCAAGTGCTACACATATTTTGGGCACTTAGAAGATCCTTGAAAAGATAGATGAAAATATATCATAATATTATCACAGACCTTTCATAGAGGGCCTGCAGAAGGAACTTTAACTGGACAGGCTACAAAACTTCCTATTTTGATCTCTTTGATAAAATTCCCAGGATATGAATTTAATAATGGTTTGTCTTTACATGTATCTTTGCTGATAGACATATATTTTGGACATAAAAAGGGCTTTATATAGGCCTATTTTTTTTTCCTTTTGGATAGTTGTTTGGCGAAATTTTGAATGCACTATGTTGCATATACAGAATGTAATTTTCTTATCTGTAATGAAAATTACAAGTTTTTCCTCATAAAAAATCAAATGGAATAAAAAAAAATAAAAAATAAAAAAATCAACAAATATGAGAATGCAAAAATAAAGGAAAATAAACCAAATTATTTATGCATAAGCCAACTATCTACTACCTATATGTGCCTAGCCCAAGATTCTCCATACCAGGTAAGAACCCAAGCATGATTCTTGGAATTTAGAATATTTATTTTTGTCCTTATGTGCCTTACCCCATTTTATCACTAAATATCCCACTTGAAAATCCTTATCTTCAACAAATTTTCTATTGAACCATTGTTTAATAGTTTGTTGGTGAACATATCCCTTTCATCTTCTAATATAAGCAAAGTATCAACTCCCCTTTGGATAGTAAGGCAATTCTACCTTCATGAGATCTGGTATAGTTGAAGAGAATATTATAAGACTTTTGGAGGAAGGATGACTTCTTTCTTGTAAACAAGGAAGAAAAGAGATGTCCTAAGAGAGGGAGTCGCTTTATCCACCTAGAGAACATTCGATAATATTTTTTGTGCCATTTCTCGTGATGGTTAACTATGATTTGTTTCGTAATATGGTTCTATTTTTTATCAATGGATTCAATGACACCATTTCCTTGAGGGCGATCATTAACTACATATATTAAGATGATCCATTTATCCAAAGCAAACTCAATTAATTTTAAAAATATATAAATATGTAGTGTTATAAACAATAAGAATAGTTAGCACTCAAACACTAATGATTAGATGTTGCATAAATAAATTATTTTTGAACTCCTCAATTACTTTTGCCAGTGGTACAATTTTGGTCCACCATGTAAAATAACATGTTGAAATTAGAATGTACAAGTGCCACTTTGAAGGGTGACCATTAGTTTACCCAATGATTTATCCATTGTTCAAATGGTTCTTCAATATCCACAAGTTGTAAAGGGCTATATTTTTTTTCACATCCAACACACTTCTAGCAAACTTTACATCTCCAACCATAGATATATCTGTCCTTGAAAACTATAGGCTAGTAGTAACCTACTCTTGGGACTTTATGTGCAGTAGTTTCTCTAGAAAAATGTATGCCCTCTCGTACATCACATAATTTTAAGAGAGCGCTACTTCCATCTTATTTTTCAAGACATCAAAGGAGTATATTAAAATATATTTTCTCGAATAAAATGTTATTGATGAGATGGTAGTGTGAATATTTGAGTTTGAACACTCTCTTATGTTTGGAGTTCAAATGATTAGGAGTGCTTATGTCCTACAAATATCTTTTTAGATCACTATGCGAAGAATTGTTTTGTGCGAGCACATAAAGAAATTCTTGTGTGTATAATGAGAGTCTCAATATTGGTAATGCATCTCTTAAATGTTCAAGAGACTTGGAAATAATTCCCATGTTGGAATTGATATCATTCAATTTCTGTGTGTGCTCATTCTGTATTCCCAAACATTCATTATAACCATTGTGCATTTTCTTTATATGTTCTTTAATTTCTAGCACATCTTTGGCTATATCATCTATGTTTTGCAGCATACAAACAATCTGATAGTTTGTATAATTATGCATTTTCTCTGTTTCACTCTGATCTGCATCTGACATATTTTTCATCTGTATCCATTGGAAATCCGACTTTAGAGTACCATTCTTGAAAGTTCTTCTAGAGTTTGTAGGCTCTACATATCTTTCATTGATCTTTGCTGTTAGATCATATTGAGCTCTGGGAAGACTAAAGCTTTTAATATAAGGCAATACTGTCTCGTGCTTCTGATCTTCTAGTTGGAAACTAGAAGATGTACCCGTGCTCTCTAAGTTCTTTTTGAATAAATAACAACCTAAGAACTCGGTAAGGCACTATCACCTTGGTGTCATTTTTAATATGTAGGACCTAAATTGTTTGATTTATTTGTAAATGGTGAAATCTTGTTTGTTAGATTTTTATAATTAATTTGGCACCTTGTAGACCAGTGCTCATAAATGAAATAAGGTATTCATTCCCTTACTCATCTTTTTGAGTGAACATTATGTTAATGCAATTGTCCGAGGTGAATGTGTATATCGAGTAGTATTTGTAAAGTCTGCACTTTGCAGTGTTGGGGTTATCACTATTGTAGGCTACACTTTGTTTAATGGTTCCTTTGCAACTTATGTTTATTTGAAATAAGAGTCCTTTTTATCATCTATGGTAGAGATTTAACTATTTCTACAAGGTCAACCCAAATCTCCTCGAAAATTGTATCATTCCAAAGAAAGATGCATGAGATTCTTATTGATGGATTATATTATTTCCAGATCTATAGAAACCCCATCTTTTGACTTGAAATACATAAGTATTTTTTGCATATTTCAAAAACATATTCTATGTTTTAGGGATGGTCTAATCTCTTTTTAGAATAAATGATCACATCATCGAGATAGACCATGACACTTTGACCAGTGAAATATTTGAATCCATATCCATAACATGCTAAAAAGTTTCCCCTTGTTTCAACAATAAAGAAGGTATCTAGGGTAAGAAAAGGTTCCCCGCCTGATGCAAAAAGTGGTTTTCAATTGATTATATTTGCTTACAAGAATTTGATTATAGCCCAAAAACTTGTCTAATAAAGAAAAATCTTGATCCTAAGATTAGTTGAAGTACTTGTTTCATTAAAGGAAGAGGGTAGTTATTCTTCTAAGATGCTTGACTTGTGACAAATTATCGAGAGAGAAATAACATGAAATAACAACCAAGAAATAAATATTGCACAGATGTGGTACCTAGGAAAACTAATACTAGGAATAACCAAAATGAATAGATCTATCAATGTCCTTAGCCAAACTTGTCCAAGTCAGCCAAGTTATCCTATACTACTCACCTCCAAGTACATTATAATGGAGTATCAAAAATACTTTTAAAGGCTTCATTACATGCAATCCAAGGTCTCTAATATTGCATTGCACCAAAACCATGGGCCCAAAAACTACCATTGTTGAGCAATCTCTTTGACACTTTCGACAAGTCAAGAAGTTTACCTAGAATTCATCCTTTAAAATTTTACTTGAGGTTTCCATTGACCACATTTGACCAAGTTAGCCTTCATTTCTCACCTCCAGGACCTACCCCCACTCAAATTTTACAACTATGATATTCAAGAATCAGACATGTTCCCCCTATCACCTTGGTCTACTTATAGACATTATTGGTAATTTACCAGAGGTACACATGCCTAACCAAGTCTTATAGTTGTATGCCCATTTACAAGAAATTTAAAATTATCAACTCAATTACACACACAAAAAATAAATGTCCTTGTTCTCTCACATTATTAATGGTCAACTTCATTTGATAACCCATTCTATGCATCCATGATAAATCGTATCATTGAAGCATTTTGTCAAGCACTTTGTGTGCATCCTTAGCATAAATTTCCTGATTCCTTTGTACCACTAACTCAACTTGTAGGGAATGATTTATGAATCGATGTTATCCCACTTGATGTTGTGGGGTTCTTAGATCATGCATTTCTTCATGTAGGGCCAAAGATTTTGCTAGCACCAGGGTTCTATAACTTAATGATGTTAGGGTACATTACACTTAATAATTCATAAGGACCTCATTAGCACCCACACTTTTTCCATCATTAGACCATCTACTATAGGTTATTAGGGCACATATGACCAATTTTCATTCATTACTATACACTCCCTGTCATTTAGCACATTTTCTAATTTAAGGGTTTTCCATTTTTAGCAAAGGGGTGCCACCTAGAATTGACTAGACCCTCGTTGGAAGATGACATGGATAATTCCACTCCATTAATTCACAATAATTCATGCATAAGCCTTCCTAGAGTGAGTATGCACTTCCTCTCTACTTTGTATTCGTTAATCACTATTTTTCTCTCTCCTTCGTTTGTTAATCGATTTTTTGCCTTGTTTTGGGGTTTAATTGAGCTTAACAGGTTAGTCATTTGCATGTGAAAGTTATCAATTAGTATTAACTAATTTCCAACTCCACCTACTTCTATTTCATTGAATTTTAGGATATTTTACTAATTTTGGGTCTCCCAAACTAATTTTGACTTACTTTGCCAACTAGGGAAAGTGACTTTGATTTATACTAAGTGCATGCACATAGAACCCCAACATAATTCGAATTGGTTGGCCTCCTGTAGCTTCTATATATTGTGTTAATATTCAACAATAGAATATCATCATATGTTTGTGAGTAATTCAAATTGTCTCCATGGTTCATTAATCAATTTATCAGTAGTTTACTATCTCTTCTTTCTTGTTTTTCAAGTAGCTAATCTAGTGTTTTTTCACACTTGTATCTTGTGATTGTGCTTAAATTCCAACATATTGTGAGATCATAAGTGAGTTTTTGAAAAATAATAATATTTATTGCATTATTAACAATATTAGAACCCATAGAAAATGGACCAAGTCACAGTGGTCCTCACTCCTTTCAATTACTTTGATTGGAAGTGAAATACAATTGTATTGCTCCGGTGAGGGACTTTATAGGATTTCAATGGGTATTGAAATTGAACCCACGTCATCTATTATGAAATCGAATTGCTTCAACAAAATGGATGAAACCTATTTGATACTTGGTTTTCCTATCTCTCCTAATCTACTCTTTCATGTTGATTCATGCTCAATACCTAAGGAAGTTTGGAAAAAAATTGAAGGATTGCTTGGCAAGTAAGATGAGTTGAGAGGAAATCATATAGATAATGAGTTGATTTATCTATATACCAACCATTTCAAGACCCTAGATGAATTATTCTTAAGATTTAGTACTTTGATGGCACAGGTAAGAGCTTGTGGGATAGATAGGAAGGAGGAACAAGTTGTCCTTTCTATATTTTCTAAACTAGATCCTCAATATTATGTAATTGTCCCTTATTTACATATTGCTAAATTCTTCATGGGTAAAAATTGGAAGATGCCATATTTGGATAATTTCATTGAGTCCTTTATACATTAGTAGAATAAGCTCAGACACATTGGGGCTCTTAAGCATTCCACACCCTATGCGGTTACAGTGAAGGGTGATAATAAGAGAGACAAGCAAAAAACAAAGGATCTTGATCATATATATGGAGAAAGCTCTCAAGTTACTAAGGAGACTAAGACTCTTGTTGGGGGGGAATATAAGAAGGAGAGAACAATGTGAGACTATTTCAATAGGGGGTCCCATTTAAATATTTCTTGTATGGTGAAGACAATTGCTATGATGGCCAAAGTACTTCAACAACATAATCTAGATAACATCATTCGAGGAAATATCAAGAATAAGACTAAATACAAGCCACCATAGAATTAAGGTATGGATCATGCATTGATTTATATTGCTTTATCTTTTAATAAATTGATTTTGGGCTCAATTTTCTCTAGTCATATTACTACATCATGGCCTTTTTCTTTGATACCATGCACTAGTCCTATTTTAACAACTTCTCCGACACCTCTTTTTTCGGGTGATCTTTGTTTAGTCAATTTAGTGTGTCCTAAATTTCTACATAAGTTATCAATCCGGGAGTCGTAATCTGATGAAGTGTAGTGCACTGTATGTGCTAGACAACCCTTTTCTTACCTCACTGTTTTCTGTTTTATCTTGTTTTGGGGTTTTGTTCTTGTTGGTCTCCTAAAGTGTTTTAATGCAAATGGAAATCCTAGTCTGAAGTTTTAAGAATACTTTAAAAGATCAAGTGTGGGTGTAGAATTGAAGACAAGGTTTATGCTTCTTATGATAATCTCCAAACTTAGAACTTAAAAGATCTCAAAACATGTTGTCTACAAAATCAGAACTTGACTAAGAGTGTGAACATGCAGTAACATAAATCAAGCTAGAAATGAAGTATTGAAAATGAGGTT
This sequence comes from Pinus taeda, assembly GCA_000404065.3. Lineage (NCBI taxonomy): Eukaryota > Viridiplantae > Streptophyta > Pinopsida > Pinales > Pinaceae > Pinus > Pinus taeda. The sequence continues at coordinate 96,418 of APFE031077711.1, read as the reverse complement.
ACTATCTCTACTGTCCATCCTAATTACAAAATTGAAATCTAATAAACTGTTGCACTAAAAAAAAAACAAAAAGTAAAAAAACTGGAAACTAGTCAATGATTTCACCCATAATCACAATATTTCGTCAATTAACTACTAAAACGGGGTTAAGCTAAAGACTCTAGAAATATCATCATATGGCATGAAAGAATGACATTTAAATTATCTAATTTGCAAACTAATGAAAGCAAAATCAATTACTTCACCTATAATCACAATAGCTTGCCAATTAACCTCTAAAACGGGGTTAAGCTAAATGCTCCGGAGATATCATCATATAGCATGAAGAACTAATATCTAAACTATCCTAAGTAGTAAAAAAATCTCACTAAATAAAAGCATAACAACTGGAATTGAAAACTAAAGTTCAGCAGAGGAAGCAAGTCTCAGATCACCACTTGATGCAAAAATTACATTAAGAAGCTCGAGCATAACTAGACTTAAAGACCTATTCTAAAGTGCACAGATCAGTGTTAGTAGAGAATGTAACAAGCTGCAAAAACATGTACAGGATTAGAACGATTAAAACCATAAGCAAAACATGAGAAATATACAGCTCAAATAAGAGAAAATATACATGAAAAACTATACAAAACAAAAGAAGGTACCTCAGCTACGCAGAGGCCCTCTGCACAGCCTTGGACTAACGGGATGTTACTTTAAACCACGCTTAAACAACCATGTGAAAAATAGAGTTTTGTATTATGAAACAGAGGAATATGTCTCTCAGTTACACAACAGAAAAATAACTCTATATCAACAGTATCAAGAACTAACTATCCGCGTTTCAAACGCTTATATTTATAGAGAAAAAAGGATAATTGTATCTCAGAGAAATTTCTTCAACAATAGACACGTGAACAGGTCAAAATACAAGGATTCAGCCTCTTAGTTGCCATGAGAAGCAAAATCTATGCGAGGTGGATGTTGGATTGCGTTATGGAGATGGCCTGCAGGTGGCAAAAACAGATCCACAAGTTCAGGAACGGCTTCAGGCTTTTTTACATGCAGGAACAGAGTCCTAGTTGACGTAGAACTCTATGTTGACCACCCTTTGACTGGTACCTTTCCTTACGAATTTGGCTAAGCAAATAGGACCTCATACATGTGTGGATCATTCCTGAGCTACCCATGTGTCTCATTTCTCCTATCGACACCTGTAACCTAAAGAAATTTGAAAACGGTTGCGGAATTGCGAGTTAGCTGCAGAAAGTGGCTACATTCCATAGTTGATAAACAAAACCTAGATAAAATAGCACACACAATGATATAATTTGAAAATCACTCAAATATACTCATGAAATCAACATGTAACAACTTTTGATAGCTTAGGAGGCACTGACATGGGAAAATAGAAGAGAAAGGGTTTAAGAAAATGCTTGGAAGAGAGGTAGTTTTGGGGCTCAACAATCTTCAAGATGATTTTGCATACTTATCGGATCATAGTTCTAAGAAGATCTTAGGATATGATTTATAAGTCCATAAACAACCCATTATAGATCAATCACATGCTATGGAGGGCACATCATACTTTGAAGTTGGCCAGTTAGCGAGTGGGTGAAATTGCCAAGGCACAGAGAATTAGTTTTCAAATTTTTTGGTACTCCACAAGCTCTCATCGTTGTTGTTAGAAAGTACAAGGTTGGAATAGCAACAAAATGTTTGTCATATGATGTTATGGGGAATATTTGAGGACACAGTCATGATGGGGTTGATCAACAACACCATCCTTCTTCATAGCAACTGCATAGGTTACATAGTATGCATCGTATTTTAACGAGGGGGTTGAGGGGAGGGTTCCCACTAGGGTTTCCATATTTACCTCAATATTCCCATATTGTGTCTTGCATAAGTTGTTTTTTAATCATACAACATGGCTACAATTTTCCAGGACTCATTGATTATTCTTTGTTTTACTTCAGTACTTAACATGGTTGAGAATTGCTAAAACTAACATACTCCCTAGTTGGGATTTAGTGGGGCTTAAGGTACATTGCACTTAGAAGTTCATCAAGACATCATCAGGACCTACACTTTAGCCATCATTATACCCTCTTTCATACATTATTAGGGGCACAAATCACCACATTTCTTTCATTCCTAAACATTCCATGTCATTTGGCATGTTTTCTATTTTTATGAATTTATATTTTTAGTCAGGGGGAGCCACCTAGGATAACATATGGCACTGATTAGACTATGAATGGCATATGGCATGGATAGCTCCACTCTATTAATTTTTACTACCCCATGCATGGGCTCTCCTAGAGTGAGCACACACTTCATCCCTATTATCTAGTAGTTAATTGCCATTTTTCTATCTCCTCCCCTTGTTAGTTGCCTTTTAGTACTATTATGGGGTTTGACTAAGTTTAATAGGTTATTATTTTCCATGCAAGAGTTATTAATTAGTTCTAACTAATTAATTTTGACTTCACTTACTTCCAGCTACCAGCGTTTTAGGATATCTTTTTAATTTTGGGTCTCCATTTTAATTTTCACATACTTCCCCACCAGGGGCAGTGCTTATGAGTTATACAAAAATGCATGCATATGGAAACCCAACCTAATTCAGATTGGTTAACCTCCTAGAGATTTTGTATATTGTATTCATGTTTAAAAATAACATATCATTATAAGTTATGAGTAATTCAAATTGTCTCCTTGGTTCATTATTCAATTCCTTAGTGGTTTTATTCCCTTTTATTTCTTGTTTTCAAAGTAGCTAATATAGTATTTTTTCACACTTAGATCATGTGATTGTGCTTAAAATACAACAGATGAAAACAATGCCTCTTTCCATGTGACTCAACCCTTTGATTGTGGTCCACATTACATGATCTACTCATGTATTTTGGTCCACATTGCATGAGATACTCATGTGTATTGAGCATGAATCCTACAATGCAATAGATGCAATCCCTATGCTTGTTGATGCCAATTCACTTTACTAACATTCTAAATCATTACCCTCATCTTGCACTATCTCTTAATGCAATGTTTATAAAATTGTTATTTGGTGTGACTACATTAGCTACCTATGCTTGTCATGGGGGGATGAGATCAACTACCGCGAGAAAAATTCCAAGCATAAGGAAATGTTAGGCAATCATTTTCACCACCCTCAAGCTTAGCACAACCTGTTGTTGACCAAAAACTCTCATGCCTTCTTTCCATAGAGTTTTCATTGTGGATGAACCCTATGATGCCATTGATGGTTCATTTTCAGTGTTCCTTGCCTCAATCTACTAGTTAATTATTTGTCTACCTTTAACTATAAAGAAAAGAAATCTACATCTACTTCATATCGACACCACACCATACTATGGGTGTGGCTCACCTCAATATCCTCCTACAATGAAAACTAGCAATCGTAATGAACTGATAACAACTATATCCTCCATTGCTTCTTCATGATTGTGGTGGAACCTTTGATTTCGGTGCTCATATTGCAACTCCTAGTCAAATAGGTGTAGCAATTCCTTTACTAATACACCTACAATAAGACATCACATCCAAATATTTCGAGCACTCAAATCCATCATCTAAGAAATCCCTAGGCCACTCTCACGAGAGAGTCCAAGACAACCAAGGCTCAGATACCATCTTAAAAATTATTGAGAGAGATAAATCAAGGGAAATAATAACAATAAATTAAATAATGCACACATGATGTATCTTAGAAAATCCCAAATTGGAAAAACCATCGTAAATATATCTATTAATATCCTTGGCCAAACCTGAACAAGCCAACCAAGTGATCCTACATCACTCACCTCCATGAACATTATAATGGAGTATCCCCAAGCCTTTTAAATGCTTCATTGCATGCAATCCATGGTCTCTAATACCAAAAGCTACCAAAAACCTAGGCCAAAAAACCATCATTGTTGACCTAACTCTTTGACTTTTTCACAAGTTAAGAGGTTTAACATCACTTGGGTCTCAAAAATATATGCACTGATTTCCCTTGACTTTTTCTCTACATGAACTATATTTGTAACCCACAGTGAATGATATATTTTTACTTAATACTAACATCCAATTTTATTTTATTTTAATTCTTTTTTAATAAGCGTCCCTAGGGCAGGAGATACCTTTCACAATTTCTTTTGAAAAATATTTACACTTTTTTTCACGGGTATCACAAATTGAAGTATATATGTATCAAAATTGTTGAGATCTTCATACATCTAGGCAAAGAAATTTGTATACTTTATGAAAAACTAGATGAAGGTGTACTTTTCATTTCTATGTAACATATTCCTAGATTGATGAATTTTGGGACTTTTAGGTGTTCCCAAGCTGATCAATGTGTGCATCAGACTATAGTTGTTTCCTTCACATTAATAGTTATCCTAAATTTTGCTTCTGTAACCACCCTCCTCCCACATTTACCCAAGCTAATTGATCCATTGGGGTAAATATGTGACAAAGAGTTACTATGATATGAATCAACCTCCTAGATCACCTTAAAGAAGTGGAATCAACGAACCAAAACTATACTGACCTTCCTCAGGAGCTAAACCACCCCTCCAGGTGCCCAATTGTGAGTCAGATTAATTTTTAACTAAACTGAAACCCTAATCACTCCCATGATGAGCCCTCCATGCAAATGAAATCCTCCAGTCACTTCCACAACAAGGCCTCCATGTGACTACAATCTTTTTCAGGTAGTTCTGTGCCAGTGACCCCGAATTCTAAACCACTTTTTCAGGGCTAGGACTCAGGCCTCTACCCAGAACTTAACGAAATTCTTAGAAATGGTAAATAACAAGAAGACAATGCCTCTAATGCAAAACTTGAACAAGTACTTGACCTGACTCATCCTAACAATGACAGGCATTTTGTCAAACATATCATGAACATGTAATGTACAGGTCATAAAACACATCTGAACATAGGGACCTAATACTTATCTGAGAATCGTCAAGAAGGTTTGATTCCCTCTGACATTAGTTGAATTATCATCTATTAGATCATCAATTCATTAACATTTTATCTACTATCCAAAACATGATGAGAGCCATAACTCAATATTGTCATAAAACCATACTTAAAGCCAATATATAAGCAAATAAATAACAACAATAGAACAACCATCAAATCCATATAATAGCAAGTACATTTGCACACAAAACATAAGAGAAACGAGCTCTTATTAACATTTGCAAATCCAACCAAGTCAGGGACTTCCACATACCACTCGACCATAGATTGGGCTTAACCAAATAACTCTTTTAGCCAATCACATATGCGCAATATTCCATGCATGAATGTGGGATCCCATGGCAAAAAAAAAAACAAACAAACAAAACAAAACAAAAAAACAAAAAACAAAAAACAAAAAAACAAAAACAAAAACAAAACAAAAAACAAAACAAAACAAAACAAAATAAAACAAAACAAAACAAAAAAACAAAACAAAACAAAACAAAAACAAAACAAAACAAAAAAACAAAACAAACAAAAAACAAAACAAACAAACTAGGGTTTCCAAAGGCCAAACCACCTTAACCCTCAACTAGTGATTCCACCTCACAGTCAGACATCGCTAACCATCACCATATCGGTATCTATCCAAGTTTTACAATGCTCAAGAGTGTTTGTTCCAACCAGACTTCCTTGACTAGTAACTCAACCCACAATTGTTTTCGAGCTCCAAAGCGTTTGTCCAACCAAGGCTTCCAGGACTAGTAACTCAACCCACCGAGGGCTCCAGAGCGTTTTTCCAACCAAGGCTTCCAGGGCTAGTAACTCAACCCAAGTTGTTACAGGGCTTCCAGAGTGTTTTTCCAACCAAGGCTCCAAGAACTAAGAACTAAACCCACAATTAAAGGAACATGAGCACCAACCATAGAACAAAGATAAAACCCATAACACCATGTTTATCTATGAAATGGAAACACTAGGCAAAACCATTGTCAATCTAGGAAATCCTCCATGCCAAAGACAGGTCATAACCATGAAACCACATGCATGCCAAAACTAGCAAGGAAATCATACATGCAACTCGGTACCTGCAAGCAAAACCCATTATCCTCTTGTGCTTTCCTGCTTTTCCTTTTCCTCCTTGCTCCAAATCCCAAGTATGCCACACTTATCTACGAGTAATCCAAGAAAACTCTAAGTTTCCAAGAGTATGAGAGAGAGAATAGAAGAAAGAGCTTCAAGCTAAAACTGACAAAAGGTTATCACACTAACAAAATGTTGTGAATTGATCATCATAAGCCTTTTTATCAATGAGGCCTCTATTTTATTCATTTTCCATTATTTTTCCTTCATTTTTCTCCTCACATGCAACCTGTGAAATTTCACCTTCATTTTCTCCTATTTTCCATTAATTTCATAAATAAAATGTTAATTAATGCCTCAGGATTTTCCAAAGCCTTTACCAATTTATATAGCCATTAATTAATCACCAAGGATCCCCATCACTATGATTTTTGCCCAACATTTAGCTTGGAATATGTGTTCAATGACCTTGGTTATTGTTTTGCATTTATTAACTTTATTACATCGATTTTTAACCCAGGGTTGTTATATACCCCTCCCCCTTAGGGGAACATCGTCCTCGGTGTTCAATGGCACCTATAACCAACAAGACCGTTAAAAAGTAAAACATACTTCCCATCGAGCTTTATAACTTAGATCGATGCAATATTTACAATGATCAACCTGTCGAAAAGCAAACCAACATAAAAACATGACACCCATGCTGCTTATTGGAGCTTTATAACACAACTCGTTGCGATATTTACAATGACAACCTATATAAATATGTACATATACTAAAAATTCTTTACCTCAACTGCAAACAAGGAAGGATACATAGCCCACATCTGATCAACCATCTCCCATGTAGCTTCATCGAGCCCAAAGTGCTTCCACTACACTTTAACATGCTCAATTACTCGATTTCGGAGCATGAGCATATTTCTTTGCAAAAAGCACTGAGGTTTCGACTGGAATTATCCTTCTAGATCCACCTACAATACAGACCAATCAATAACACGATCAACAATTTTAATATATCTTTTAAGCAATGAAACATGGAAAACATCATAGATTTTCATTACCGGAGGCAGTGCAAGTTGATAGGCCATTGGCCCAATCCTCTCAAGAATCTCAAAAGGCTCGGAATATTGACGTGCCAGCTTCACACATGACCCAATCGTCAAATAGATCCTCTTGGGCTTGATGTGCAAGTACGCATGTTCCTGTCATGTGCTACCTTTAGATTCTTTTTTATTACTTGCATTCATTGTTCCATCTCTGTCAACATGTTTGGTCCTATAAATACCCTATTCAATGGATCACTCCAACTGATGGGAGTATTACAACTCAAACCATAGAGTGCCTCAAATGGACTCATCCTCAGTGACTCCTAATACCCATTATTGTATGCAAACTCAACTAGTGGAAGATATTCTTCCCACTTTCGTTGATGATGCATCACATACATCCTCAACATGTCCTCCAAGATCCTATTGACCCTCTCTATATGTCCATATGTCTATGGATGATAAGTTATGTTGAAGGCCAACTCTATACCCAAACTAGCAAATAACTCTTTCAAGAACTTGGAAATGAACTTAGCATCCCTATCTGACACAATCTTCTTCGGAACACCATGAAATCTTATTAAATCTCTAATGAAGACTTGTACTACATCATTAGCTGAATAAGTAGACTTACTGGAATGAAGTGTGCTACCTTTGTCAACCTATCAACTACAACCATAATAGAATCATTTTGTCTGGATGTCCTCATCAAACCTTTAATGAAATCCATGGAAATGACCTCCCATTTCCACTCTGTAATCGGAATTGGTTGTATTAGACCACCTGGATACTTGCACTCTCCTTTTACCTATTGAAATTCTAAAAATCTAGCCACAGACTCTGCCACTTCCTCTTCAAATTTATCCAATAATATAACTTCTTCACCACTGTCAATGTCTTATGAGATCTTGGGTGACCTGAATACGAATTAGCATGAAATTATCTTAAGATAAGCTTCTTGAGCTCATTGTTGTCTGACACATAGATCTTGTTGCTAAAAATGACCAAACCATTAGCTATGAGATGATAATCCACATTCTGTTCACCTATATCATGTTGTAACCTATGCATAAGCTACCTATACCTATCATCCTGTTGACATGCCTGTAAGATCCAATCCTGTAATAAGAAACCATAGTTGCAATGTGATTTACCTGTATCTGCCTACTAAGATCATTTGCAACCTTGTTCTCCTTTCCCTTGTTGTACCTGATCTCAAACTCAAACTCACTGATCATAGCCAACCATATAGCTTGCATGCCATTTAGATTTGGCTGGTCAAACAAGTATCTCAATCCATTGTGGTCACTCATCAATACAAACCTCCTGCCAAGAAGGTAGTGTTCCACATCTTCAATGCATGTATGATTGTTGCCAACTCAACATCATGTGTAACGTAATTTCGCTCGCGTTCATTCAGTTTCCTTGATTCATAACATACCACCTGTCCCTCTTGCATCAAGACTCCACCAAATCCTCTCTTGCAAGAATTTGTACACACTACAAACTCTTTATCTGGATATGCAATCTTTAGAACTGGAGCATTTGTAAACAACTGCTTCAACTGCTCAAAAATGGTTGCACATTCCTCTTTCCATTCAATTTTCTTACCTTTCCTATGCAACAATGTAATAGGATAAGCAATCTATGATAAGTTCATGATGAATCTCCTGCGATAACCTACTAACCCCATAAATGACCTTACCTCCTCCACATTCCTAGGACTTGCCCATTCCATAATAGCTCTTATCGTAACAAACTTGAACACAATAACAAACTTGTCTAGGTAAAGACGCAACACATTATTCATCAAGCACATAAAAGTAGTTGGAGCATTAGCCAAACTAAATGGAACTACAACAAACTCATAATGCATATACCTGGTCCATAAAGTAGTCTTATAGATGTCCTCTTCTTTAATGCACACCTAATGGTGTCCTGATCTCAAATCAATATTTGAGAATTCTACTGCTCCCTTCAATTGGTCAAACAAATCATCAATCCTTGGCAACATATACCTATTCTTGATAGTTACCTTGTTCAATTGCCTGTAGTCAATACACAACCTGAGAGTATTGTTTGGTGTGGCTTTTTACCTCTTTTTTGCACCTTCTTTCCCCAGTTTTGATCCTTTTATCCTCTAGGCATGTGAACTTTACATGATTAATTCCCCTTTTTCTCACTTTTATAACCTATTCTATTGTCATGTTATTTTACCGTATTTTACTGAATAATATGATACTTTATTCCTTTTTGTGGCTAACTAGGGAAGAATTGAAGAATTATTTTGAAAAGTTCTTCTCCTTTTCAGTTTTTTCTCGTGAGAACAAGGTTATGGAGTAGGCAGGCGGCATTGATTAACCACAAAGAAGGGTAGAGCAGTTCATTGTTACACCTTGTATGTTGTTACAGGTTGTTGTTACACATTGAATGTTGTTACACTACGTGCTGATACAAAGGTCCAATATTACACCAAGGGTATTCTCGCCAGCGATTGTCGTAACGTCTTGAACCGCTATTCACTCATAGGATGTTGTTGCACCACAGCTGGAAAATGTGGGTACTATTCCACATAACAGTTGTCCGCATTAGGAATTAGTTTATTTTGGAAGCAACAAATCCAAGCAGTTGCAATCCTAACTAATGTATATTTGTATTTAGAATTAGGTTGTAACTACTTTTATTTTTTATCAGCATGAGAATCGTGAGATTCTCAAGACTGATCTGTTTCTAATTTCAGGTACGTAATAACTATAAAGGAACTCAAATTTCAATGAACAAGGACACGACATATAGAAGAGTATTGTTACTCTTCTTATGTAACTCTGAATTATTTTTAATATTAATTAGCACGGTGATGTTGTTACTGCTCTTCAGCTGATTCGTTAATTACTTTTGTGTTGTTCCTGCGCCCTGCTAAGGAGGAAGGGCCCTCCTCTTTGGCAGGGACTACAGTGATAGAGGTAGTGTACATTCTAGTTCTGCTAATTGTTATATGGTTCCTTGTTGTTGTTGTACAAATTGTGAATTATATTCGCTATTGTTCCAATTTATATTATGTTGCTACAACGAGTTAATCAACAGAATGGTAATAACCAGTTGGAGTAGATATTAGTCACTACGTGGTGTGCCCTTACGTTGATAGTTGCGAAGTGTGATTCAATTCTGTGGAGTGTTTTTTTATGTCTACATGAATGATTTGATTCAGGAATTTGGTTTAACAACACCTTTTTATGTTTTCTCTATTTTCTCATTCTTGGTTGTAGTGTATTGGCACAAACAGTGCTAACTCCATTGAAACAACAAGACCTACCTTGGGTTGAAAATTGAATGTTGCAGTCTCATTCAATTAGGATTGATTAAAACAACACTTCATTTTGGCGTCATTTCTGAGGATGGCAGTTGACGATACAGTCAGCCAAGTTGTTTGTTTGATGATAGAGTGTTCCTAGTCCACAATTGTTGGGCGGTAAGACGAGAGGTAAGAACCTATGCATCGCTCTAACATACCTAGGCGGGCTCACCGTTGTCAAAGACTAAGACACTTAGGGTGTGAATTAATACACATAGGGTCCATGTGTGCAACTGTGGGAATTACAGAGATACCAAAACTACCCCCACTCTAATTAGTCACAGGAAAAACGGGTCGTAAAAAGGAAAGGAAGAGTGTAGATTTTGGAAGGAAAACATTTATCTATGAACTAATCTCTAAGGTAGAAAAAGAACAATCAACTCTCAAAGGGATGCAAGGAAAATAGGGTTGTAGAAAGTTGTTACTCCCATAGCAAGGGCAGAAACATCTGATTCCTCTATCTCGGGACCATATCATTCTAAAGTTAACACCCACACCCCCAAGATCAAGAATCCAATTCAGGAGCAGGAAGGGGAAGCTAGTAGCCAGAACTTGAGGACTGAGGGACAAGGGGAAACAGAGGGGGAACATAAAACACCTAAGACAGAAGAGCACCTGTTGGTTTATCAATACCCAGATATAGGTAGTGCGGTGAAGCAACCAACCCCAAGGATATTTGAGCCATTAATCATACCTGCAAGGCCATCACAAGAAAATTTTGAAGGACGTCTGTTACAACAAGGGATAGAAGGATTACTCATGGGGGACAACAATGATAACAATCCTAAAACATATGATACTATCACCACTTTCGAGTTCCCAATTGGGGATATCAGAGGTGAAGCTCCTATGAAAAATATTCCTCTATCATCCTTACCATCCTTCTAAAGATGGCATTCGTGTAGATCCTGCACGAGTGGAAGTAATTCAGCAATTAGAGCAGCCCCGTAGCAAGAAAGAAATTCAGTCCTCCAATGGTAAATTAAATTTTCTGCGTCGCTTCATCCCCAATCTTGCTGAACATCTTAGAGAGATAACCAATATGCTCAAGAAGGACAGCGAACTCAAATGGACCGAAGAGGCGGTGAAGTCTTTTAATTTGATAAAGGTAATCTTATCTTCAACCCCAACTTTGATCAGCCCAGATTACACTCAGGATTTTATTTTGTTTTCATTTGCTTTTGACTACACGTTGGCAGCCGTGTTGATGCAAAAGAGAGATGGAGTTGAGAGGCCCATAGCTTTTTTTAGCTGCATCATAAGAGAAGAAGCACTAAATTATAATATCATTGAGACGCAAGCATTGGCGCTGGTCAAAGCTTTGAAAGATTTCCGGGTATACATATTGAATTCTCATGTTTTAGCATATGTTCCCAATGCAGCTGTGAAGGATGTTTTAGTACAAATGGAACTGGAAGGAAGAAGGGGTAAATGGATCGCTGCATTATTAGAGTATGATGTAGAAATTAACCCTACCAAATTGATTAAAGGTCAAGGTCTTGCTAAGTTGATGGCTGAAACAAATCTTCACCTCCTTGATATCAATTTAATTGCTGCCTTGTCTGATGAAGATGAAGAAAATTCAGTTCTACAAGTATCTGATATCTTTGTGTCTTCTCCATGGTATGTTGATATAGTTTATGTGCTTCAAAATTTGTCTTCACCCCTTGGAATGCCTAGAAACAAAGCTAGAACATTGAAACTAAAGGCTGCTAAATTTTGTATTATCAAATCTGCACTTTATTGGAAAGATCCCGGTGGCATATTACTGAACTGTCTGGTCGAAGAGGAAGCTAAAACAACAGTGAAAGATTTTCATAAAGGTGACTGTGGGGGTCACTTATTTTGGAAGACTACCGCTAATAAGATCTTGAGAGCTGGTTTCTATTGGCCTTCTTTATTTTCTGATGTGTATAAAGCGGTAAAGAGCTGTCATAAATGTCAAATATTTCAAGGAAAGCAGAAATTACAGCCGTTGCCTCTCAAACCCGTTGAAATCAGCGCACCATTTCAGCAATGGGGCTTGGATTTTATTGGCGAAATCCATCCAGCATCTTCAGGGCGGCATCGATGGATCTTGACTGCCACAGATTACTTCATGAAGTGGATTGAACCCATTCCCACCCGGCAAGCCACAGACTCGGTAATTATCTCTTTTCTTGAAAGTAATATCTTGTCACGTTTTGGCTGTCCACATAAGTTGATTACAGATAATGAGATAATGCAGCAGCATTCAAATCGAAGAAAATGGTTGATTTTTGCTATAAATATAACATCAGCTTGGGGCATTCGACCGTCTACCATCCGCAAGGTAATGGGTTGGCTGAATCTTCGAATAAATCTCTAGTAAACATCATAAAGAAATTGCTAGAAATAAATAAGAAGAGTTGGCACAAGAAGTTAATAAATGCATTATGGGCTAATCGGGTAAGTCAAAAGAAGTCAATTGGTATGTCACCTTTTGAACTGGTTTATGGAGTAGTTGCAGTGTTTCCTACCTCACCTAGTGTTCCAGTAGCCAAGCTGTTTCAAGAAGCTGATGGTGAGGAGGATCCTATGCAACGGCGGATCAATCAAATGATTCATTTACAGCAAACACGAGCAGAGGTTCATCAGAATTCCCTTAAGTTGCAGGAGCGCATAAAGAAAATCTATGACAAAAGGGCCAAATCAGATGAGTTTCAGATTGATGATGTTGTTTTGAGATGGGATTCCCGCAATGAAGATAAAGGGAAACATTGAAAATTTGACAACTTGTGGAAAGGTCCTTACAAAATTGCAGCATATCGCGGTCCTAATGCTTTTCTTCTCAAAGAAATGAACGGTGATGAATGTCTTGGTGGGTCGGTGAATGGTCGGCTACTCAAAAGGTATTATACTTGAGCATTTTCTGCTCTAAATCACTCTCATTGTAATTACCATTTTATTTGCATTCTGCCAGCGGTGTGAAACTGATCTCCCATCTTCAGTTTGGGGCCCGCGGTGAAGGCTATAATTCTGAAAATGGTGATTAGTTGATGTGAGTTTTGCAAGATTGTTTCAGTCAGTTTATTTTCTGCATAAAGTAAGTGAGTTAGTGTCAAAGTTAGTCTAGGATTTCAGTCAATTATCCAAGTCAAATAAAGTCGTTTCAGTTTGGTCACATGTGTAGAAGTTGACTCCATTGCCCAAAGAATAAAGCATTGGTCTGCTCTCCCAGAGGTCTAAAGTTCTTGGTACCTCCAAAGAGCTACCATCCCCATTGGAGCCAATCTTAGAGTCGGTCTTGAGCCCTCCATCAGCGATCAAAACTCTTTGCATTTTTCATAGGTAGGTGTCTCATCAGTGTCAATTTTTGCATCCCGTTAGGCATGCCATAACCCTGATGGAGGAGCTGATGTGTTTATACCCCTCTTGGCACTACTGGTTTAAGTCATTTCAGTTATTAAATCTCTTTCAAGCTTGTCTTGTCTTCTCTTGAGGTCAATTTCCTAGGTCTAGGGTTTTGGTCAAAAATATTACAAGGTCATGTGTTTGAAAGTCAATGAGTGTTCAGTAAGCCAGAGGGATGATTGTAAAGGTGTTTCTTCTAAAAATTTTATCTGGTACAGTTAATATTCACCTTGGATTTAAAAACTCTGTTTTTAAAGCCAAGGTCATTTTTCATTTATTTGTAAAAAGTGATGAAATTTCAAAAGTCTTCAGTCAACAAAATGCAACCCTGGTCCCCTTGCCAAGGTCCCTCAGATGATCTACCTGCAAAAAGAATCAAGCAAAAGCACTAAATTAGTCAATTTCAAGACAAAAGGAAACCAAAAAGACAACAACATGTAAAGTTTAAAAGTGTCATGAGAAAGCATTAGAAAGTGGGTTTTGGGCATGAAATTTTTTCAAATGAAATTTATAAAGGACCAAACTCCCTCCTTGCACTCTCATTGTGTATTCATAACCCTTGCAAGAGTGATTGGGCGCACTTCCAAGAGAATTGAGGCAAAATCGGGCTCAGGACAGGTGCGCGACATGTCAAACTAGTTGCACGACATGTCAAGCTAGTTTTCCCCAGCTCATTTTAGAATTGCTCAAGCTCCTTTACTTCATCAAATTGTTTGAGGTAGGCCTTTCAAACTTGTGAATAGCTGCTGGATTTGTTGAGAAACATCACGAATATCCTTGTAATGATCAAATTATGCAAGAAGAAAGACTCCATGTGGCTGTTTATAAATTTGTAAAAGGTGCTAGGGTTTTATTGCTGTTTCATTGTTTCCCCTTGTTCTCATTTTCCCTATGTTTCCTATTTCATTTTCCCTATGTTTCCATGGCAAATTCCCTTTTAAATTTGCAAGAAAAATAAACCCTACCCCTTTCCCTTGTAAAAATAAAAAATCAAACCCTACCCTTTTTCCCTCATTATATCTATGTGAATACATGAAATTTAATAATGCATGTGCAGTGATGTTTGTTTTTTCCCTCATTTCCCTGTTTACATATATCCCATTTTCCTTGTAAAAAATCAAACCCTACCCCTCTCCCAAAAGCATCAAAAGACAAAACATTCAAATCCTCATTTTGCTGCACCATATGCATGAGTAACCGCAAGAAATTGTTGGTGAATATGTAGAGAATTTTGTCAATTTTCCCTATTTTCCCCTATTAATGAATGCATGCATATTCTCATATGTTTACTTCCTATACATGTATTCCCCATATGCAATGATATTCCAATAATTCATGATTATAAATATGTATTCCCATTTGCCATATTGTTTGCATAGTTTCCTTAAATTCCCTGTTATGTTCCTATATTCCTAATTCCTTGTAAAAAGATCCCTCCCCTAACATTTCCCTCATGTCCTTGTCCCATTGAAACAGCATAGAATTCAGCACTTTTTATAGGCAGAAACAACAGTCCAGTTTGTCCACTTTGCTCCTAAACTATGTCAGAAACCGAAACTTATGAGAAAAGTGATGACCAATCATCAGCAGAAATTGAGGAACAGAGGCAGCCACATAGGAGTGGTAAGGGTGGACATCATAAGCGAGAGGAGCCCACTTCTTTGATCGAGTTACAAGCTTGTCCTTTTGCCGTATCATGTTTTAAGTATATGTCTTGCTACGAATTTTGCGAGAGGATCTCTCGGATTCAGCACCACCGAGATTTGGCCCACCTTTTTGTTTTACATTTGCATGATGGACATGTCAACCTTGCAGGGGTAAACTTTATATTGACAACCGAGGTGATCTCACAGGCTACAGGGATTCCTAATGTTGGTGAGGTGTGGAATAAGCGCAAGTTGTTAGATTTTGTTTTCTTTGAGCCTTATGTTCGGCCAGCATTCATGAGACATATGGCAGGTGTATTTCCATTCAGGTTTCTCAGAAACGAGTATGCTCCCATGGTGAAGCTCATTATGCATTATTTTACTTGTGAGGGCAGATTTTCATTGGTATACTCATATCACATTCGACTCTTGATGCATTTCACCCGAGTGAGGATGATGAACATCCCGATTTTCTTCTTTCAGAATATTCAGAGGATGGTGCCCATGTTGCAGGGGAAGACCCTGGCACAGCAGCACAGGAGCCTTTACCATCATGGTTTGATTCAGCTAGTAGTATTGCATCAGTTGACTCAGCGGGCATCTCATGGGAGGAGTCAATCTCTCGTGAGTTTTTCATAGTACCATCACCGCCACGTCCTGAGGTTGTTCACGAGGAGGGCGGACCATCACATCATCATGACATCCCTGTTACTAGACATGTCAGCTCATCACCTCAGGTCACCTATCAGAGAGGCCCAAGAGCCTTATTTGCAGCAGCTCGGCGAGTACTTTCTCCACGCCAGGTGGAAGGGGTCTCGCCTTCTTCATCAGCACCATGAGTGTTATCTCCACACCAGGTGGAAGGGGCCTCGTTACTGACAGCAGCACATGTATCAAAGAGGGGCAAGCAGCCCATGATTGAGGAGAGATTGTCAGGTGATCCAGTTAAAGATCTTGACGCTGGTTCTCCTAGCACAGAGCTCAAGGATATCATCCGAGAGCAAAGTACCGAGATTCAGTCGTTGCAAACGAAATTATTGATGGAAAAATGGATAATCAACTATTTAGAGCAGCGAAACAAACAGTTGGAGGATGAACACAAGCTATATGAGCTGCAAAAAATTCGTGAAGACCGGGAATTGGCTCGTAGGAGACCCGGTGACTTGAGACCCATAGATCGAGAATCTATGTTTATTTGGGACAATGCTCGTTTGAAAAGGCTGTTGGCTAAGGCCAATCAAAATAACAAATTGTTGAGGAACATGAAAAATCATTATTGGGCGCGGATGCACGTGTGCAAAGAAAAGATGAAAGTGCTTTGAAGGCGGTTGGCAAAGGCACTTAAACGGAGAAAAAGGCCTGATCCCCTTTGTATCTTGGCCGAGGTTTCCTTGAAGGGGCATAGCACTAAATAGCTCAGCCACAGCACAAATTTCAAAAAAATTTGAGCATTTTGGGTCATTTTTGGTATTTTTTTTGGCAATTTACAGGTTTTTGCTCATTAACGCGTCTCACCCCCGATGAGACATGTCATCCCGGCACCTCCATTTAAAAAAAACTCGACATTTCAAGATTTTTCATGAAAAGTTACATATGCACATGGAAGGACTTGAGATTTTGTGAAGTTTTGGGCCTCCAGAAAGTCAAAAAACATGCAAAATTTGACTTTCTGCCACTTTTTTGAACTGCAGAATGCTGTCTTGGGAGAATTGAGTTTTGACAGGGCCAATGAACTCCAAATCTAGAAATTCTAGTTGGGTTGGAAAGTAGACTCATAGACCTTTCCAACAAGCCTACTCTTGCCCAATTTGGCCACCTGCAAGTGCCGCTCCAAAGGTGCGCGACATGTCAGGCAGGGGGGCGCGACATGTTGGGCAGTTTTCACAGGAAATTCATCTACAGCTCAGGAATTCGCCCAGCTTTGACCAGTTTTGACTTGAGATGGGATTTTTCACCCTCTTTGATGTAATTAATGTATTTTAATGTTGCCATGACACTTATTTACCTATTCTAGAAGATTCATGCATGAAATAGCAAACATTTAATGAATGGATTGGTTTCCTAGTTTATAGAGGCAAGTTGTTTTGACTGCCTAATTGTTAGTGCTAAGTTTAGAAGTGGTTGAAACAACTCCTAGAAGGATGAGCTCGACCCCTAGAGGTAGGGAAAGAGGTTAGATCATCTATATTATGTACTTTCATACTCATTTTCATGGTTGGACTCTTGAGGGAGAAGCTATCATTGTATTATTTCACTGTATCTCTGCAATTTTTGGCTAAGGAAGACCAGGGTTTTGCAGTCCTCTTTGGGATTCTTGTGGACTCATGTGTTGATGGTGTGTTTCTCAATGTTCTTGTAAGCTTTGTTATGTGATTCATTTCCTTTCTTTACTTCTGCACATTAAACAAATGAAGTGTTAAAGTAAGAATTCATGCTTGCCATGCTCTGCTTTTAAGTTTGTTTAATTTCAATGTTTTCTACTGTCTAAAGAGAATTAAAAGTCATTGTTTTCTCTCTTTAGCTCTCTTCCTTTCATTCCTGACCATTCACTTCAGTTAAAGGCATCAACGTTGTCTCCTACCTCACCCCAAAGAACCCCCTGTAGAAACTGTGTCCAATCCCCGCACCCAAAATTGCCATCCCCTCAATTTTCCACCAAAAACCCTGAAAACCCCAAATCAATATTTCTAATAAGTTTACTAGCCTAATATCAGTGTTACCTTATTGGTCTTCTCATCTATTGGAGATTTTACGAGATAGATCGGAGAGAGCCTTCTCCTGCCCCGTAGGGCTAGCTATGAGGCTAAATGGTTTGATGTAGCCTTGAGGTTTACCTTTCTCAGCCTAGGTGAATTCCAAGCGCTAACATATTGGCGACCATACTGGGGGGAACAAACTTATCGTTTGCTCATTGACGTGTGTGTTTCATAAGTCTTAGACGGAGTCTGAAGATACGCCAGGTAGCCTTCGAACACGCTCTTGTTTTACATCAGCGTTAGTAGATAAACGCTGCTTCAATCGATCTCCGTGAGCTTGTGAAAGTAGCGCTTCATTGGCCCTTTTATCCCAGTATAATTGTTAACTCTGAGCCATTGATGATAGGTTGAGAGTTTTCACAAGTTGAAATCATTCACTTGGCGACTCCTTTCACTGAAGAATGTAGCGATCAATGCTTCATGGTGACTTCACTGCAGAGAGATCAGTAGCTGTGAGATTTTCAAGATGGACCAAATCACAAGAAGATATGCTCCCTTGAGCCGAGATCACATCCCCGGTTTTCCAAATAAAATTCCAAAGGTAGATTGGTCAAATAATTTGCCTATATTTAATGATGATGGTAGGAAGGACGTTGCTCTACATCTGGTTAGATTTCACATGCATATTCGCAAGTTGAGGGTTGATTTTCCTAAAGATTGCTTGATGAAGATATTCTTGGCCACTCTGGAAGGTACAGCCCAATCATGGTATGAAAGTTTGTCGTCTGCTTGTATTTACTGTTTAAAGGATTTTCATGCTATGTTCATTGAACGATATAAGGACTCTTATCCATCATTAAACTTAGTTCAAGATTGTTGCAAGCATGCTTATAGTTTTATTGAAATCCTTGAGAAGTTTTACGAAGATGATAATTTTATGGACGTTGAGATCATGGAGGCTCTGTACGAAAATCCATTTCAGCAGCATAAAGAAAACTTAGAGAATTCCCATCAAGATGATCATGACATTTTGTAGCAAAATCAAGATCAGCAGGTTGAAGATCATATGGCTGAAATTGATGAAAGAGAAGAGCTTGTTTCAGATCTTCCCACAGAAGATAGCAGCATGCAACCCATCAAAGAGAGCTCTGCTGTTGAGATCATAGGCAAAGTTTTGGATTCAGATGTTCATGAACAACAAGGTGAGATCTTTGTGCAAATAAGTGATGAATCTCCTTTCAATAATTCAGTAATAAATGATATTTTGAGTGCCCTATCATATGAAGATAATTACTATTTATGCAGAAGAGAACAAAAG
>APFE031077711.1:44231-70768 GCA_000404065.3 Pinus taeda | reverse complement strand
TTAAGGAGAATTCAAAGTTATTGTTTGCTCTCCTTAGCTCCTCCCCTGTCATTCCTGACCATCCACTACAGTTAAAGGCGTCAATATTGTCTCCTACCTCACCCCAAAGAACCCCTGCAGAAACTGTGTCCAATCCCCACATCCAAAATTGCCATCCCCTCAATTTGCCACCAAAAACCCTAAAAATCCCCAAATCAACCCTTTTGATCAGTTTACTAGCCTAAAATCAGTGTTACCCCATTGGTCATCTCATCTATTGAAGATTTTACGAGATAGACCGGAGAGAGCCTTCTCCTGCCCCGTAGGGCTAGCTACGAGGCTAAATGGTTTGATGTTGCCTTGAGGTTTGCCTTTCTCAGCCTGAGGTGAAATTTCAAGCGCTAACAAAATGGATGGTGGAAAAATAAAAATGTAAGGCTCAGTAGAGACCAAAGAGCAATTAAGAATTCATTGATCTGACTTTAGTGGAAAACATTAAAATTAACGACAACCAAAATAGGGTACTCTAGGTAACGAATCCTATTTCTCACAATTTCTATTGATTAATTCATAAATTCAAAATAACAGAGAAAAGAAAAACAATGTTTGAACAAATAGACAGAAGAGACACATCAACATTTAACACACCACATGAATCCTGTGAAAGGTCCTGTATTATTGATGCTGTAGTACTTTGAAAATTACAATATGCAAAAGAAATTACATTCGGAAATCAACATCTCTTCAAATGATGAAGTATTTATACAAATTCTAACCTAAAATATCTTGAAAAAATATCAAGATTTGTTACAAATATCTCCAACTATATTACACAAATAGAACCGAAATATAGGACATTAAAAACTAATGAATCTACTTGGAACTATCTTTGTGGATTGATGGTGAAAAAGAAGAGAAATCGAATTCGATTGCAACTCTTTTGATGAGGTGGCATCCAAGTCACTAACTATCATTGAGCTTTTTCCTCCTGAAATTCTGAAAAATAGGGTCCTGTAATACCTTCGTATATCCCGAACCATAATAGATGTTAGAAAACTGAGAGAGGTTTGTGTATCTTAGCATCTGCGGAACAAAAACCTCATCCAATTTATTAAAATTCATTTCTGATTGTCCACAATACGCTCTGCAAAAAAGTGCCTAAAACAGGACAATGCACAGTTAGAAAATAGACTAAAATGATTAGAGTGTATCTCTCAATCCCTAATAGCTGTGCGAAAAGTGAGATAGGCTTTTGTATTTTGGAATCTTATGAACTAAAACCTCTTCTAGTTTCCCAATATTAATCTCTAATTATCCACAATATTCTTTGCAAAAAGATGACTGCAACAGGAAATTTCTTGAAAATATGCCTTCAAAGAATCATTAGCATCTCCCAAACCATAACAACTGTTATAAAAATAAGAGAGGTTTTTTTACAAGAGGATGTTAGTAACAAAAAAATCTTTCAATGTTTGAAAATACATTCTCAATTGTTTTTAAACCATGTTTGAAAGTACAGTGTTGTATAGGGAAAAAACATAGTTTTACTTGGCCATGAAACAAACATATGATGTGGAGGCGGGAGGTGACATGGAGGTGGGGGATGATGTGAAGACATGAAGTGGAGGTGAGTGGGGACAAAATTTCAAGTGGAAAGTAGTGAGTTTTGCAGGAGTGACAGTGAGGTCGAAAGTTAATTACATAATGGACATGGCCAGGTGTCGGGATAGGAGTGGAAGGGAGCAAGTGGGAAGAGCTAGCAGGAAAGATGATTTCCGAGGGGGAAGTGGGCCGTTTATGGTTTTAGTGATGGGGAGTGTCAAATCATGAGAATATGACATGTAGGGGATGGGGCCCGATGGGAGAAACTACTTTCCAGATACCCCCCCGGTGGTACAGGAAGAATGGAGAGGGGGGGCGAAAACGGATGAGGTCCATTGACCATATGCGGGATCAAATTCTAAGGCCTTCAATGCTGTTGTAACTTAACCATAAGCGATAGAGAACTTTGTCCACTTGTGCCTTTTAACCTTTTCCTTCAAACTTAAGTCTAAAATGAAGCATGAAATATATGAAAATACTTTATCCATTTATGGCCTTTCTACTTTGTTTTGTGGTGCAAACTTCAACTTGCTCTTTTCTTTGATCCAGGAATTGAATTTGAGTGTATGATATATTGTTGGAAATTTGTTTATGAGCTATTTTTGATGAAAATACTTGTACTCTGATCTTATCCAAACATTTACATGCAAAAATCTCCTTAAATCTTGGTACTTAGTGTCTCTTCGGAAATAATTTGCAGGAGGAAATATTATTTACAACATCTCAAACATAATAATGATCAGCTATTATCAAGAATTACTATAAAAATTATAGGACCCTAACAAATTCATTAGAAATTTCTCCAATATTGGGTATCCTATTACAATGTTACATAGAAAAGGGAAGAATTTTGACTAGACAAAGGAGTGTGCAACAAGCTTCGAGAGGCTAAAGAAACTTCTCACAACTACACTAGTGCTAAGAATTGTAGGCCCCGGTAAGGATTTCACGATTTGCACAAATGCATGCAAAGAAGGACTCAGTGGAGTCTTGATGCAAGAAGGGCCAGTAGTTTCATATGAGTCTCGGAATTTGAAATAGCATGAGGTGAACTATGTGACTCATGAATCAGAGTTGGCAGCCATCATTCGTGCACTAAAGATGTGAAGGTATTACCTCCTTGGCAGGAAGTTTACTCTTATGACATGCTAGGCCATGAGGTAACTCCTCAAATGAATTGTATTTAGTTATTAAGATTACTCATGGTTATATACATGAGGGAGTGACTCTTGTGCTTCACCTCCCAATGACTCTTCATTTTCTATTATTTTCTATTTACATTATTTACATGTGTTCACCCATTCCCAATGATTAGGTGTCAACATCCCCCCCCCTCTTAATCTGAAAGGATGTTGGTGAAGTTCAAGCATCATTTTCAACCTTTCAAACTTTTCTCTTCTAAGTGATTTGGTGAAGATGTCTGTAATCTCCTCATTAGTGGAACAATGGGGTAGATGGATTGTCTTGGCCTCAACATGATGTCAATTCATATGGTATTTTGCATTGATGTGCTTTGTTCAAACATGGAACTTTGGGTTCATGGACAACTTTATTGTAGAGATGTTGTCAATCATGAGTGGAGTTGAATAAACTTGTTTTGCCTGCAAATCTTCAAGAATTTTTAGGAGCCACACAATTTCTTTTGTTTCCTCAGCTGCTGCCACATATTCTTCCTCTATTGTGGAATCTGCTGGAACTAGTTGTTTGTGTGATCTCCAGGAGATAGCTCCTGATCCAAGACTCATAACATAACCTGAAGTACATACCCTAGTTTCTTTGTCTCCATCAAAGTATGAATCAAAGCATCCAATCAAGTTGAAGTCGTCCACCTGTGTATACTTGAGTCGAAAGTCTTGGGTTTCCTTCAAGTACTTCAAAACTCTTTTTGCAGTAGACCAGTGCCACTCACAAGGCTTTTCCATAAACCTGGAGAGGATTCCAACAACCAACGAAATGTTTGGTCTGGTAGTAGTCATGTAGTTGAGACTTCCTACAATCTGTCTATACATTGTAGGATCCTCAAATTCTTTTCCTTCAATGGATGTGAGATGTAAGTTTTGTTCCATTGGAGTAGTCAAAGGATTGCACTCATCCATGCCAAACCTATTTAACAAACCTCCAAGTACTTCTTTTAAGAGAGGAATATATACTTCGGATGTTAAGTTACTTCAATACCAAGATAGTAGTGAACATAGCTCAAGTCAGTCATTTCAAAACCTTTCCTCATTTCTTTCTTTATGGATGAAATGTAGCTCTTATTGTTCCTTGTCATCAAAATATCATCTACATATACCACAAGATATACAATTGTTTTGCCAACTTTCTTAACAAACAAAGTTGCATCATCAAGATCATAATGTTTGAAGTTGAGCTTTAGAAGATGCTCAGTTAACTTTTCATACCAGGCTCGTGGTGCTTACTTGAGGCCATACAAAGATTTCACAAGTTTGCATGATTTATGTTCATGTCCCTTCATAGCAAATCCTTTAGGCTAGGACATAAAAACATTCTCTTTTAGATCTCCATTCAAGAAAGCGGTTTTTACATCCATTTAATCGACCTTCCAACCATTCTAAGCTGCTAAGGAAAAGAGCGTCCAGATGGTATCTCATTTTGTTGTGGGGGGGGAAATTCTCCTCATAATCGACCCCTTCCTTCTGTGCAAAACCTTTTGCCACAAGCATGGCTTTGTGCTTATCAAGTGAGCCATCAAATTTATGTAGAAAATATGTGATAGGTTAACCTGATAATGCAATATAAATCAAAGCAAAATAATATAACCTACTTCTACTATCAATTTGCGGAAACTTAAAGATCAAGCTGAACAATATAACCAGAAGAAGAAGAATCAATGGCACAATACACATGAAAATACTTTGGGGAAAGCCTCAGTTAAAAACCCCACACTATTGTATTATCATACATGGTGGAAATACATAGGAATTATACAAAGCCTTAGCTCTCACAACTAGCCAGCTCTCATTACAATCCTCACAAATGCTCACAGGCAATCTTGGCTTCTCTCTATACTTCCTATCTACCCTCCAAGCTCCTATTTCCTTGTGGTCTTCCTTGTGGATGATTATCCTATTACCAAGTGGATGATCTCCTCTTACCAAGTGGAAAACCCTCCTTTAAAACTGCACAATCCTCAAGGATAAATCCTTGACTACATGCATGAGTTTTCTCCATGATAAAACACATGCAACTGATAGTACACTGTCCTTGAACATTAATCTCAATTGGGTCTTTCTCAGAATAGACATGCATGAGTTTCTAATGAGGGAATCTTCAGTTAACTGGAGTAGCACTAATTGAGTGCATTAATGCATCAACTGACTCTTAACTCACTATTAGTTCCTCAAAAAGTTTGAACTAATTTAACTAGACTTAACTCAGTAAACTGAGTTAACTAATTACAACTCAAATATAACTCAATCTTATCTCCTTAATTTAAGGGATAACTCTTGCATGACTTTAGAAAGACTTCTAACCTGAATTTCTCCGACTAATTAATTTAAAATAAATTAATTAATTATTTCCAAGTAGTTGTTAAGATTAAATTCGATTTTAATTCACAATTTAATTCAAGGAAAAATTAAATTGGAATATTCTTGTTGCCATATTTCAACACTCACTGTCAACAAGAAAGGGATTACCTGCCACTCCAATCCTGTCTATATGGAACTCGAATTTACACTTTGACAATGCCTTTGTCAAAATGTCAGCATCTTGCTCCTCTGTCGAAATATACTACAACAACATGATCCTCCTCGTTTGTGAAAAGCCACGAGCAACAAACCTTGCCTTATGCTTCTCCACACTACTATCAACATCTTGCTTTACCTTTTAAAGCCAACAGGAACTCACAACGGACTTGTTCTCCCGTCTCGAAACCATGTCCCAAACGTTGTTACAAACTATGGAGCCATACTCCTCCACCATAGCATCAACCCAAATCGGCTACTACACTACTTCCTCAAAGGAAGATGTCTCGGTCTCAACACATTCCCCAACAAGGGCCATGTATCCAGTGTACCTCTCAAGTGACCTCCTCCATCTGCACTAAGAAGATGGTGCTCCCACATTCTCTCTCGCATCCTCCAACAATCTGTCATCTTCTCTTATGTGCTTCTGTCCATCTCTAGAAGACTCTGCTTGAGTGGATGTCTCCACTCCTAGAACCTCTGCATGTGGCTACTCCATGTCAGTCTGAGGCTCCTCCTCCTTAGGAACCAACAGTTCCTCCATAGCTTGTAGTTGGAGCTCCCTCTCAAGGGAAACTTGCATGGCCTTTTTCTCATCAAACTTGAGATCTCTGCGAACCACTGTCCTCCGACTGGTAGGAAAGTACACCCAATAGTTGTGAGGTGTATCAATGTACCCCACAAATATCCCCAAATCTGTTGTTGGCTCAAGCTTCTTCCGTGCATTCTTTGTCACATGGAAATATACCGATGAAGCAAAGATCCTGAAGTGACCAACATCTGGTCTCTTACCGAAGAAAGCTTCCTCTAGTGTCTTCATCCCAAGTATGTGATGCGGGCTTATATTCTTAAAATAGACTGTTGTGTTACATGCCTCAACCCACAAGTGAAATGGTAGGCCTTGGTCATGCAGCATTGCCTATGCTACCTCTACAATAGTTCTATTCTTCCTCTCAACCAACCCATTCTGTTGTGGGTTATGAGGTGTCTTCAACTCTCGTTTAATTCCTTCCACTGCACATAAGTCCTTAAACTCTTGAGAGACATATTCTCCACCATTTTTGCTTCTCAAGGCCTTGATCTTCTTCCCTGATTTTTTCTCGACCAAAGCTTTGAACTCACAAAATTTTGTGAAAGTTTGGTCGTTCTTCTACATGAAATAAATCCAGCTTTTACGAGAATAGTCATCAATGAAAATCACATAATACCTTTGCTTCATTGTGGATTCCGTCGAGAATAGTCCACACAAATTAGTATGAACTCGCTCTAAGATAGCCTCTGCTTGAATGTCTCGATCATGAAAGGAAGACTTGGTGTACTTTCCCAAGGTACAACCTTTGCATGTGTCAACTTGCTCGAGTTTACCTTTGGGAAGTCTTGTAGATATTTGTTGCATTATCTTCAAAGCTCCATGATGCAAATGGCCCAACCGCCTGTGCCGCAACTCGCTAATATCTGGGCTTTGCACCCAATGCTGCTTTCGTACCCAATGAAGCACACTCATCTACCTCTAGTTTATAGAGATTATTCACCCGAATCCCTATCCTCTTGGTCTGACCCATGGCTATGTGTCTTAGGAATGCCTTTCCTTTATTGAATACAACATCATAGCCTTTGTCCTCCAACATCACGACTGATACCAAGTTCTTCTTCAGGCCAGGCACATACATGACATCTATCAAGGTGAGAGGAGCTCCATGCTTCCCCTAAAAAACAACCATGCCCACTCCTGAAACTCTATACCCTCCCTCGTCACCCATCTCTATGCGCATCTTGAGGTCTTTCTCCTCCAAGGCACTGAATAAATTTTTATCACCGGTCATGTGGAATGAGGCTCCACTTTCAAGATACCATAAAAAACCCATCATCGATGACACCATGCATGCGATGAGGGTAAAGTCCATTTCAAACTGAGAGGCTAATGCCTCACCTTCCAATCCTTCCGAGGATCCCTTCTTGGACTTCTTTGATGGAAATTAGTCGCATAATGTCCCATCTTGTGACAATTAAAGCATCTTACTTTAGACATGTTACCCTTCTTCCCTCCATGAGAATAATTCGATTTGAAATGGGAATCCTTCCCCTTCCCTTTCCTTGCCTTACTTGCTAAGGCCAAATTTTCTTCGACGAAGAACCATCTCGTGTGCTCCTCCTGATCTCCTCTTGCATAAGATCCGACCATAGTCGTTCCCAATCTAGCAGTTTCTCCCTTCCATTCACAGAGTCCTGGTAGCTATTCCAACTCTTTGGAAGGCCAAGGAGAGCAAGGCTCATCATATCATCATCGACAGTAGTTATTCCCACACTGCCAAGCTCATCTCTGCAGGTGGTGAGCTTGTTCAGATATGTGGAAATAGTATCGCCCTTCTCCATCTTGATTCTTTGAAGCTTATCCTTGAGCACCAATTTCCTTTGGTCGCTATTGTTCTGGTAGAGGTCCTTCAATGTCCTTCACATTGAAAATGGAGTATCCTTCCCATGGAGACTCGATACAATATGGTCTCAGACTCCCTCAAGGATGATCCATCTCACCTTCGCCACACACTTCTTCCACTCAGCCAACTCTTGTGCATTAGTTGAAGTTGGCTTTGGGATTTCTTGATCAATGAATTCCTTCAATTGTCTTGTAATACAACCTTCATTCTATCTTTCCATGTTATGTAATTCGAGCTACCTTCCAAAGCATACTCGAGTCTCAAGCCATAGAATGCCATTAGCCAACCTTGAAGTATGATATGAATTCGATATTCATCTGCAACACCGAACTTCAAACTTAAAATTCTCTTCTTAGTATTCTGTTCACAGCTCTGATACCACATAGAAAATTTCTACAAATCCATCTCTGATACCATGGAGAAAATCTGTGATAGGTTAACCCGATAATGCAATATAAATCAAAGCAAAATACTATAACCTATTTCTACTATCAATTTGAGAAAGCTTAAATATCGAGCTGAACAATATAACCAAAAGAAGAAAAATCAATAGCACAATACACATGAAAATACTTTGGGGAAAGCCTTGGCTAAAAACCCCACACTGTTGTATTATCATACATGGTGGAAATACATGGGAATTATACAAAGCCTTAGCTCTCATAGCTAGCCAACTCTCAGTACAATCCTCACAGATGCTCACAGGAAATCTTGGCTTCTCTCTAGCCATCCTCTCTGTGCTCCAATCTCCTATTTCCTTGCATCGTTCCTTGTGGATGATTATCCTATTACCAAGTGGATGATCTCCTCTTACCAAGTGGAAAACCATCCTTCAAAATTGTGCAATCCTCAACGATAAATCCTTGACTACATGCATGAGTTTTCTCCATGAGAAAACACATGCAACTGATAGTACACTATCCATAAACATTAATCTCAACTGTGTCTTTCTCAGAATAGACATGCATGAGTTTTTTATGAGGGAATCTTCAATTAACTGGAGTAGCACTAGTTGAGTGCATTAATGCATCAACTGACTATTAACTCACTATTAGTTCCTCAAACGGTTTGGAACTAATTTAACTAGACTTAACTCAGTAAACTGGGTTAACTAATTACAACTCAAATATAACTCAATATTATCTCCTTAATTTAACGGATAACTCTTGCATGACTTCAAAAAGACTTCCAATTTGAATTTATCAAACTAATTAATTTAAAATAAATTAATTAATTATTTCTAAGTAGATGTTAAGACTAAATTCGATTTTCATTCACAATTTAATTCAAGGATAAATTAAATTGGAATGTTCTTGTTGCCATATTTCAACACTTTATACTTATTCTTGTAGACCCACTTGCAACCAATTGGTTTGGTTCCCAATGGAGGATCAACCAGCTTCCAAGTGACATTCTTTATCAAGGTATCATACTCCTTTTGCATCAATTTCCATTCATCATGAGAAGCGGCTTCTTTGAAGGAATTTAGTTCAAAATCTATAGATAAATTCAGTTCACAATCATAAGAAACATCCATATCAACAAGTGAATCAAAATCATCTACATCACCTCCATTTTTCCTCATTGAATTTCTTGTTGCCATATTTCCAACCTCGTCAAGATGAACACTTTCAAGTGTCTTTGTCAGCCACTTTGGGGGACTTTTCTAAGATGGTCCAGGATGCTCAGATGATTGAGTTGGGACTGAATCAAGGTTGAGTCTCCAAATTCTGTCAATCACATCAATCAAAGTATCATCAGTGGTTGGAGTTTCATGTGGGTGAGAGAGTGCTTCAGAAGAAGAGTCCACATATTGATCCAGTATAGGAATCCCCCCCTCAAGATGTGGAATCTGATTATCAAATTCTTGAAATGATTTTGCATTTCTAAATCTATCCAAGCGATCAAGTTGCCACTCAACAACTTTGTCAGCTTTGTAAGATTCAAGAAAGATTACATCTCTAGATACAACAAAATTTTTATTAACTTCATCGTAGAGATGATATGCTTTGGAGGTATTTGAATACCCCAAGAAGATACACTTACAACTTCTTGCACCAAGTTTGTTTCTATGTAACTTAGTTATCAAGGCATAACAGGTGGAACCAAAGACCTTGAGATTCTTTACCGAAGGAATGTGGCCATACCATATTTCATAAGGAGTCTTGTTTCTAATAGCATTAGATGGACATCTATTCTTTACATATCCAACACAAAGAACTATATCATCCCAAAATATCATTTTTACATTCTTGAAAAACATCATTTTTATATTCTTGAAAAACATCATGGAACGTACCATATTTAAGATTGTCCTATTCACTCTTTCAGTTACTCCATTCTGTTGGGGATTATAAGGCACAATTGTTTGATGTTTGATCCCATGCTAGAGAAGATAGTTTTCAAATTCATTTGAAGTGTATTATTTTCCATTATAAGTGTGAATAGAGCCAATATGAGATTGTGCATCATTTTCAATTCATGTATGAAAGTTCTTGAATGTTTGAAAATAATCAGATGTGTTCTTCAATAAATAAACCTAACACATTTTGGTGTAGTCATCAATAAATGTCATCATATATTCATTTCCATTTGCAGAAGGAACAGGCATTGGACGGAATAAATTTGAATGAATGAGTTCAATTTTTCTATGTTCTTTGGAATGTGAATCATGAATAGACTGTTTTTTATGCTTTCCTAGAATGCAAGCATCACATTGCTTAAGTTTCCTAGGAATTGTAGGCAAACCAATAACACCATTTTTCTTCAATAAGTGAAGGTTTTCATAGTTCAAGTGTCCAAATCTAGCATGCCATAATAGACTTGATGGAAATGTACCTTCATCATAATGAGAACTATATGAGAAATTTTGTGCATGAGTAGAGATACCTTGCATCTTGAGAAGTCTTTCTTCTTCTATCCCTGTCATGACAAGTGAGTGATATGATGCTTTTCTCACCTCAACCTCGCCATCCAACATATGAATGGAGTGTCATTGCTGGTGGATGTGGACCAAAGACAAAATTTTTCTCCTCAACTATGGGACATATAAAACATAATGCAGAGGAAAGTATGAAAGACTAGGCAATTTGAGCCTAATTGTGCCAAGTCCTGATGGCTTGAATTTTGATTTGTCTGCAAAGTATATTGTTGCATCAACATTGTTAGTACATTCTTAAAAAAAAAATCTTTTTTAAAATTCATGTGGCACTTTTCTCCCAAATCAAGCAATCGATCATTTTTCCAAGAAGCAAGTGAAGCATTAAATAAGTCTTCATTTACTCTAATATTACAATGTGCCACAACATAGTGAGTGGATTCAAGTGCTTTACCTTTCTCTTTGTCATTGGTTTTACCTTTGGCTTGATTTCTTTCCCGCTCAATTTTGTTCCAAGGCAACTTGCATGTGGATGCATCATGTGACCCATCTCTATTGCAACGTATGGAATGAAGATCAGACTTTTCCTCTTGAGAGTGTCTGCCCCCCATGCCTCTGAAATTTCTTCTTCCTCTTCCTCTGGAAGAATCTTGAGTATGATTCTTCTCTCTATGTGTAAGACACACAACTTCTTCAGAAGTCTAAGGAGATATCTTCTTCCTGAAAGCTTTCTCTCTCTCAGCAAATTTGTTCACAAGGGAGTCAAAGGTAATTTCTTTGAGGTTTCCATTTGCTTACACTGACTCAAGATAATTTGAATATGTGGGATAAAGTGCCTTGACAAAATATATCAGAGGAATGTCTAGTTCAACATTAGTGACTTTGATATCATGCATAATAGATTTTACTTCTGATGCTAAAGCAAGAGGTGTTGGAAATACTGAGAGGGGGCTGAATCCATATTCCTTAGCAATTAACACTTTTAAATATTTTTAAAGCATTAGTCAATATTCAATTATTATTAATGTTTATGCAGTAATAATAGTAAATAAAATAACACGGTAGACACAAGAATTTTAAGTGGGAAACCTCCTCCAAGTCAAAAACCACCGAACACTTTTCTAATAAATTCTTTAATCTTCAGCCCCAACTAAAATGAAAGTAACAACTTCCTAGAATTCTAGAAAAACATTCTTCTCTAGCTCCCAATGGAAGGATGTCGTAATGCCCTGGTTTCTTTAATAGTCAATTGAATGGAGGCCCCAACATCCTAGACCAACCTACCATCATGAAGTGTTCATAGGCTCCAACCTATAGGCAATTTCATGCACTAGCCTAGCACCTCATTTCCACCCTATAATGACTGAAATAAGACAAGAGTGTGGATTCCCGTACTAGGGACAACGATCTAAGATACAATATGATTTACAATGACTTTGACCGAACACCCAACCGCACTATGACATGCAACCCAACCATGACATCATCCCAACATAGACTCCTATACCTCCCAATAATTCCTTTTTGACTCTAGGCAAATTGACTCTTCTACAATAATGACTCTTTCAATGATGACACTTTTACAAATGACTCTTTTACAACTTTACAATGATGACTCTTGGCCTTGACACTTCTTCATAATATATTAATGGTTTTCATGTCTTCAAAGGATGTCTCGCTGCAATGATTCCTTTGATTTGATACTTCTGCTCTTGAATTCTTGCTTGAAGTTGTAGTTGAATCTTCTTCTACCTGCATGCAAAATTTTCCCTATGAAGCCAATCCCAAAACAAAACAAAATACCCTTTTATACATAAGCATCAAGAACTACTCAAGCATTGAGGACAACGCTTTTTGAAGGCGAGGGGCATGTTAGGCCCCTATACTACTAGTGTAACCCCTTATTTTTATTAGTACAACCCACTTATTATATTGATGTACCCATGTAGTGCCCATATTGTTACTATTGTGCCCCATAGAAGCCCACTATTGTTATTATTGTTCCCTTACATTATTATTGTTATGTCGGCTCTAATTATGTTCTGACCCCTTAGACTCCTATATATAGAAAGGAGGTCTTTTCATTTGTATCATCCAAGAATTGTTCATTTATGTAATGTAAAGGAGGTTGCCCCCTCGAAGAGGCTGAATTCTAAGGTGTTGATCTATGTTTTCTATCTTTTCTTGAGCTGGTTTCATAACAAAATACAAATTAAAATTACAATGCATACGTGAGAGTGCTTGTCACTTTTTTGTTGACTTTTTGTAGTAGTAGACAAACACTCCCACTCTTGATATAGGCCTGGAATCTATGCAAGACTATATCAAAAACTGACCTAGAGATATATACAAGAAAAATTGATGACAAACCCTAGATTTGTGATGGACTAAGTTCTAAGTACAACAACAGAGACAATTCTATCAATTATGACAAGACAAGTAACATGAACCTACAACATCATATAGATATAGAAGACTTGGTGTAACATCAAGAATATGTAGCATCAAATGTGTAGTATCAATAATAGGACATCCGAAATGTGGTATCAAAACTAACTGTGACATATAGAGATAGAGATATAAGCAAGACCTTTATGTACTTACGTTGTCTTGCAAAAACATATGTCAGAGATGATACTCATATTTCAAATGTAAACACTAATCATACATACCTTGTTGTAGGAGACTTACCCTTGACTGTTGATGTGTGGTCCTTATTGTAGTGATCCTTAAATGCATGTTTTTTTCTTGCCTTCTAGGAGTTCGATATTGAATCTGTTGTATCTATGTAATTACGGATCTCCAGGGTCTAAAATTTTGTCCTACGGTATCCCTCTGAGTCCTCTTTCCAACCCCACAGGTTAGATCAAGATTGGATTCTTCAAGAAAGGGTTATGCTCAATCTCACACGATGACTTGATTATATACAAGTTTAGTAGAGTGAATTTATACAAAGTTCCTTATGTCACTGTTATGGCCTTTGGCCCTGAAAACGCTACTCAACAAACTAAAGTTTGTCCTCTTTCTGTGACTATATACAAAATTTGAATCTAATGCTCAGAGCGAAAGTTATGACAATTTTCCCAGCATCACCTATTTGACATGGAATTCAGGAGCCTGAAAAAATTCTAACTTCCTCGAATCATATCTCCGAGAATATAGCGAACCAAGATTTGAAATTCAGTCACAAGGTTCATCTAGATTTCGGCTCAAATGGGTTTTAATTACAACTTTTGAAGTTTCGCAGAAAAAAAATTTATAGCGAAAATTCCACGACAACTTGTTTGAAGCCATAAAATCCCTACTAGAGAAGAATATGAGGGTCATTATTTATATGAATGTCTTGAGTTGAGAGGGTCTTCGACAAGTGAACATTGGAGGGATTTTAGAGGATTTTATTATTATTATTATTATTAATTATTGACTATTCAATGACCACAACCAATTATGAGTGCCATGCCACAATCCCATAGGGTTTTAGCCCACTAACCAGGGTTACTAACTTCAAACATGAATATCTCTCAAACCGTGAAGAATGACTTAGCGTGCCATATATCAACGAAAACATATCGACAAGTAGAATCTGTATAGAATAACATTGACTCAGAATAGAGTAAGTTGTCAAGTCAAAATGCCTATGCAAGATCGGTTAGCCCCTAGTGCTACTTGGGTTGAAATCAATCACAACCATTGATCAACAAGAGGATCATCATTTTCTAATTCAAAACTGAACAATTTAATCATCAATTAGACAACTTCAAGCACAAAATTGTGAGTCTTAGAGTTCCTTCAACTTCTGTAAAGCTTCAAAAACATTTGAAAATGGTGAAATATGGCAACTCGCCTCTTCATTTTCAGATGATGAAATCAAGGCATTGGCCCTGCTGTTCTTGTTTTCCCAAATGGCGAATTCCTTATATTATGAGGTAGGATTTGTAGGTTCATTATCTTCTTCTCCTACACTCATTTCGACTACTCATTGAAAATGAGAGTGTGTTTGATCTTCCAAGACGACTTAGGATAGTTCTCCTTCCCGATGAGAACCACTCCCAAAATAGATATCAATGAATGCATTTTAAAATATATGTACTGTAAAAAATATATATATAATTTGCTGCCAATATATAAAATTTGCACTCAGGGATAAAAAAAATCAATTCTGGTGTAAAAAAAAATAAAAAAAGCACTCTGATATGTAGGACAAAGTAATACTTGGGGGAGTGGTTACTTGGGGAAGGTGGATGTGGGGAGGGTATATGAGGGGTAGGATAGATATGGGAAGGGCACATACGGAGTGGAGGTATGGGCAGTGATAGCAATTGTAGTATACCACATCTATATATAAATTAAGATCTTTCGACCTCTGTAATCCTCCTCCTTACAGGGGGCACAACAAAAAATATTAACGGCAAGGCAATAACATCAAGAAATAATAAGTGAAATCACTCGCAAGATAATATTATATTACAAAGCTAAGAGAGGTGTTGTAACAAGATATCTGATTTGGTATGTAATTATTGTGCAGATGGCCAATACTTCTAGTTGAAAGGAAGAGACACCGACATGCAGTGGTTGAAAGAACTAGAGAAATAAATGTACAGAAAAAGGTGTGCACCTTATTTCCCTCTAAACGATCCCCAAAAATTATTCTTGGTACACAAAGTGTTCGGAAAGGGGTTGTAGTGCAGTTATCAAAGTGATGCCTTGACTATTATCTTTAGCAACATTTCCTACTTTCCACGAGCTTCCACCTTCAATGTAATAGGTATCGACCAAGGAAAGGGCCACAGGGAATGAGAGTGCTGCAAAGCTTATGAAAAATGGCCTATAGTTGCAGCCTTGATGCCCTGAATTGGCTCAATGCCACAATGAGAGAAAGCCACAAGAGAGGAAAGTTGGTGCTCTGATGGCTTGCTCAGAAAATGTCCCGGTCGCAAGCAAAAGTTATCACCATAGAGAGAAAGGAAACACCAAAGTGAAAAGGGCTCAGATTTGGAAATAATGGTCAATGTGCATAGTTTAGAGCCAAGGGTTCAATGATAGAGTTATACCAAGGATAACGGTTGGGATATGCGTACTTAACTCAAGCCACACAGGCTTAAAAAAAAGTATAACGCACTCAAGGAAAAGATAATTCAATGTTCTGTCCAAACACACATAAATTTGGGACAGTGGGGTAGTATGTAGCAGAGAATGGCAAATCAAATAGGAGTTACACGCAAGAAAAAACTAAAATTAGGGGTTGGCTCCGATACCATGTCAGATGAGGAGGTAACTCCTCAAATGAATTGTGTTTATTCATTAATATTACTCATGGTTATATTCATGAGGGAGTGACTCTTGGGCTTCACCTCCTGATGACTCTTCATTTTCCATTATTTTCTATTTACATTATTTACAAGTGTTCACCCAATCCCAATGATTAGGTGTCAACATGATAGATCACAGTGGACTCAAGTATCTATTTGAGAAACCCAAGTTGAATGTGAGACAAGCTAGGTGGTTAGCCACACTGAGTGAGTTTGATTTTGAAATCAAGTACATCAAGGGAAAATAAAATAGAGTTGTTGATGCACTTAGCCGAAGAATTCAGTTAAACCATTTAGCAACCATAAGTTCCTACAAGACAGACCTAGTGGAGAGGATCAAAACTGCAAGATGACAGGATGAAAAGTATCAACAGATGAAAGAGAAGTTGCTACAAGTCGTTGAGGATAAGGAGTATCACCTTACTGATGATGACCTAATTAGGTTTAAGAGTCGAATTTATGTGCAAAGTGATGAGAAGTTAAAAACTCTTCTCATCAAGGAGTTTCATGCCAAGCCTTATACAGGTCATCCAGGATACCAAAAGACACTTTCAGCTATTAAGAGATTTCATTATTAGCCAAATTTGAAGAAAGGAGTGGTTGATTTTTTGTCCAAGTGCATAGAGTGTCAGCAAGTAAAGGATGAATGTAAACATCAAGTAGGATTATTGCAGACCATTCATGTTCCAAAATGGAAATGGGAAGTGATTTCTATGGATTTCATCTAAGGTTTTCCACGAACTTCCAAGCAAAATGATGCAATCATGGTAGTTTTTGACAAGTTCAAAAAGGCAACTCATTTTCGTTAGGGGAATTTTGAGGTCTAAAATGGGCCTCCTAAGGAAATTATAAAATAATAGTGGAAATAATAAAATAAGATTAGGTTACATCATCAAATTTTAGAGGGAAAAAAGAAAAACTATTTTTTCAACTCATATTTTCAACTTATCTCCCTTTGGAGTAGAAACACTTGTTGGATGCATAATTTGATTTCTGATCCAAGGAGTACCCATGTTGCATACTTTCAATGGACCCTACTACACGAAAAATGAGAAATACCTTAAAAACATCATTGCAATCAAATGTTTTCATGTATTTCTCATTTTTCGTGTAGCAGGATCCATCGAAAGTATGCAACACGGGTACTCCTTGGATGAGGACTTAAATTTTGCATCCAACAAGTACTCCCGCTCAAAATTTGAGTAAAACCTTAGGGAGATAAGTTGAAAATATGAGTTGAAAAAGTAGTTTTATTATTTTATTATTTTTTAATCAATTTACTTTTTTACTCCAAAAAGGGTGAATCATCCCCCATGGTTGACATCATCATCTTGAATCCTATTGGTTCTTATATTTTATTTTTGTTGTGCATTTTTCTTAGGAGGCCCATTTTAGACCTCAAAATTCCCATAATGGTGGTGGTAAAAACCACTAATTCAACTAGTGAGGTGGCACAAATATTCATAAAAGAGATTTTGAGACTCCATGGTATTCCCAAAAAGATAATTTCAGATATAGATGCCAAGTTTACTTCCAAGTTTTTGAAGGAGTTGTTTACCAGTTTGCGGACAAAATTAGAATTTAGCATGACATATCATCCATAAACAAATGGAAAAACTGAGGGGACTAATAGGATGCTTGAAGACATGTTAAGGATGTATGTAATGCATCTGGGCCCAAGAAGTGGGAGGAATACCTTCCATTGGTGGATTTTATTTACAACAATGGCTATCCGAATTCCATCAATATGAGTCCAATTGAGGCTCTGTATGGAAGGAGTTGTGATACTCCTATCAACTGGAGTGATCCAGTGAATAGGGTCCTTATTGCGCCTGATATGATCAAGGAAATGGAGCAGCAGATTCAAGTCATCAGACATAATTTAAAGGTGGCACAATATATGCAAAATATTTATGTTGATCAAGATAGGGTGCATAAGGAGTTTCAAGTTGGGGAACATGTATATTTAAGGATCAAACCAGGGAATATTTCCTTGAGAATTGGGAATTGTGCCAAGTTGGAACCATGGTATAGTGGGTCTTTTGAGATCCTTCAAAGGATTGGGCTGGTGGAATTTAGGTTGGCCCTATCTCTTATAATTAGACTTCATGATGTTTTTCATGTTTCTTTTCTTAAAAGTTATGTGAAATATTCTAATCATGTAATTGATTAGTTTGTGTTATAGGTGGAACCAGAGGTGGAGTTTCAGCTAGAACCAATATGCATTCTAGACCAGAGGGGTCTCATGATCCGAATTCGAGCCTTAGAGCAAGTCAAGGTGTAGTGGAAGCACTTTGGTCCCGAGGAGGCCACTTGGGAAATGGTTGATGCCATGAAGACAATTTATTCTTTTTTTGTTATCTGGTTAAGGCAATTGTTCATAGGTTTATGTAAAATATTGTATGGGATACAATATGAAGCTCCATAGACAATATGTGATTTTTATTTTGTAATTCTATTTGAGATGGCTTTTCATCTCTATATATAAGTACATAGAACACCGAAGATGATGTTCCCTCAAGGGGGAGGGGTCTGTAACAGCACAATCCGCTAATGGCTGGATTTTACCATATAAATACATGATTCTAAGTACATTTCAAGTTAAAAAGGGATGAGTAAGGGACACATATTCCAAAAATGACTGTGAGAGGTCAATTTCTTGGGAAATTCAGCTTGTTGAAGGAAGAAAATTGGATGGTTTTGACAACCATTGAAGGCTAGTTGTTGAGATTTAAATGCTCTAGAATGGTGTGTTGTAGTGATGGTCGTTGTAAATTTATGAACTTGAAGAAAGGGACAAAGGACATTCTGGTTTAGGAAAACAAAACAAGGAAAATAGGATGCAAAGCATGGAAAAAAGGGAGAGACTACATGGAGGATGAAAGAGGAAAACTTCAGTTTTTATCA
Organism: Pinus taeda; assembly: GCA_000404065.3. Taxonomy (NCBI): domain Eukaryota; kingdom Viridiplantae; phylum Streptophyta; class Pinopsida; order Pinales; family Pinaceae; genus Pinus; species Pinus taeda. Next base: position 51,951 of record APFE031077711.1, on the reverse strand, counting down.
GTGAGAAAAAATGAGGGAGAGCAACAAAAAAGAGAGAAAAAATAAAATAAAAGCTCTCACACACAAGCGGACTACACCAGGGAGCAGAGAAGGGAAAAATCCCATGGACAAGAAGATAGATGGAGAGCTTGATATACTTTGGAAAAATAGATAGAGAAACTTGAGAGAAGCAAAAAAAGGGGCAGTGCAAAGTGTGATGCACACATAGCGAGAAAAGAGTAGAGGGAGCTTGATTGGAAGAAATAGTAGCAAATTGGAGTGTTGTTATTCTTGGTAAACAACAAAAAGTTCAATTGTTGGGAGGATTCTGACTTCTTCCTTTACTCCCAAGGTTCCATCATCCTTCGGTGAAGCAATAGGGGCACTAAAGGAGTTCTCCTTCAAGTGAGGGTAAATCTTCAAACACCTCAGGGGCCTGGACAATGGAGATGTTGTTCTATGGATTCCCTTGATAGCCTAGGGTAAAGCTTTAGCCCTTGGGTTTTTAGTAAAGGAAAATTTGGAGGCCTCCATTTCTTGTCATTTAACAATGAGTTCAAGATTCCCTTAATTGGGTGGAACCACTATGTGGTAGTTGGTTATGGATTCCCTTAATTTGGTTGAACCACTATGTTGCATGTTGTCGGGGTGGAAATGAGACCTATAGGCTCCCTGGAGTATGTGGATGTGTTTCTGGATGGCTAGAGAGAGAGAGAGTGGAGGTTGTAAGTCTAAGGAATTTCTTAACTTGGTATTTTGCTATTAATTATTTGAAGGGTGGAGGAAACAAACCTATGGATTCCATGTTCATTGTTCATCATCATTTGTTAGATGAAAGGTGGAGGCAATAGGCCTCTGGATTTCCTAAATGCAACTTACTTTTGAGTAGCTGGAGGGTGTTGGTAGGAGGACCTCAAGAGTCCCTGTTTCAGCTAACAAATGTTGATTATTCCCTTGAGCAAGACCACCTCAATCCCTTGGGATCTGGCTCGGGGGTGACAACTGCAAGTAGCTTGGTTGCAACTATCTGCAATTGGGTGGAGAGTTGAAGTCTTGAACTCAGTCGCTCATCAATTGTATTAATTAAAGATAAGTTCTTATGATTCTAAGTTGGTCCCATGCTTGTTATAGACAACTTATGCATGTGAATGGCATATGGTTATATGTGATGGGATGTTATAACCCTTTGTCAATTAATATGAACGAATTTCAATTCCTTAAGGGAAAATTGTATAATGAAGTCAGACAGGAGCAAGGAGGACTTATCCTTGTAGTGTGAGAATAACACTAGTACATGAATTACTAAGAAAGTCAATGACCCTTCAGTTGGCAATTTCCTGTTGTACATTCTTTATGGAATGATGGAGAGTTATGAGAGATGCAATGTCTCTTGTCTTTGAGCTTATTGGGTTAGTTAAGGGAGTCAAATTCCTTGGTTGAAAGCTTGTCAATTATTTGGATTCTTGGAGAAAACTCCTCTTTTTATTGCCCCTTTTTTTATAGTTTTATGAGTTTTTGTAGGGCCTTGTAAGTTCCCTTGTTTTTAGGGATGAGTGGTGCATCCATTTCCCTAAAGAACCTCAATAAATCCCCTCAACGTTTCTTTAGAATTTGACCTCTGGAAGCTGCCATAATGTTGTGGAATTTAGTGAAATCACCTAAGTCATAGCAGGTCGAGAGCTAAGACCCAACTAGGTCAAAGTTCGGGTGGTTGGGATAGTCGCCTAAGGAAGTGATCCGTTGGGGAAGCCGACCCCGACCAAGTTGGAGGTTAGGATGTTACGATAGTCATTGGTGGACGTGGCCCATCAGGGAAGCTGACCCCGACTAGGTCAAAGGTCAAGAGGTCAAGATAGTCGCTTGAGGAAGTTGTCCATCAAGGAAGTAAACCCCGACTAGATCATAGGTCAAGAGGTCGGGAGTCAGGGGCCAGGTTAACTTTGGAACTTTTCCTCTCGAGTGGAGGTTGACCTGACCTGATGTTGAGCACATTGATCACTATAGGAAATGATAGACTGCCATGTGGTAGCTTGCTGATGTGTCTAGGGGGAGTAGAGCCCACTTTAAAAGGCTACTTCTCTCGATTCATAGCTTTGATTGGGGTGAAGTTATATGTCTCTGAATTTGTTTCGACGAGACAAATGCAATGGTGATGATAGTTTTAGGTTTAGAAGAGTTTCATGAAAGTAAAAATTTTTATACCCATCATCATAACAGTATTTTGAGGATCGAGTATTAAGAACCAATGCCTCTTGGTCATCGGTTTGAGTAAGGGGTGTTTTTACATAAAATCATCATCATTGTGGAGCCAATGCTACCACTCGGAATCATTGCCAACGAGGATCCAATGCTACAACCTGAGAAACTCTTCCAGCAGGGAGCCAATGCTACAACTCGGGAAATTCTACTAGCGGGGAGCCAATGTTACAACTTGGGAAACTCTACCAACGAAGAGCCAATGCTACAACCTGGGAAACTTTGCTGATCTTCCCAACATGACCCTCAATAGTTAGTGGTAGAACCCTACATCCACTACCTTGGGAGCCTCGAGTAGATACACAGTTACCCTAAAAGGTAAGGATCAGACACAACCCAAGGCAATTGGGGGAGATACACACTTACCCTACAAGGTAAGGATTAGACACGCCCAAGTCATCTTCTCAATCCATTGGACAGATGGGGAGGAACAACCCCAACAAACCCAACTTGTGGGTAGGATGCATACTAGGGTATACTCAGTAGGGGGAGATACACACTTACTATGAGGTAAGGATCAGATATGCCATGAGATGATAATAGGGGAGATACACACACTTACCATGAGGTAAGGATTAGACACGCTTATTGTCCATGAGTTCCCTCAACCCTAGGAATTCTTCGGCTCAATTCCTCTCATTGGGAGCTTAGACAAGGGGGAAGAGCATCGCTCAATGTTCTCAATCAACCCATACCCTTTCCCAGGAGGGTCACATCCATCAATCCATGATGCTCTTTGAATATTATAAACATATCAAAGTGAGGTATTGGCTCAAACAATTTGTTGAAGGGGACCAAGAGAAACATATCTTTGTTTTCATGTTCATATAGGACATCAAATGTTAGAGAAAATATATGACATAAAGAAAAGAATGACATATTCATCCTTTCTCCCTCCCATATACGGAAGCAGCAAGCCACAAGCCTAATCTTGTCTCATTCAACAACATAATCTCAATCCATGAAGATGTCCCTTGTCCTAGGTATATACAATCATAGTATTTCTAGCTCAGAGTTCATACAAGGATCCATTTGACTAATTGCTTATCACGGGATCCATCAAATATAGAAATAATAATCCATCAATGCAAACCAACATGTCATGATTCTAACAATACACTTCCTTTGATATTGGAAATTGGATCTTGAAAATCCATGGGTGAACTAGTCCTATCATCAAAGAACTATTAGCTCATAAAATTAATTAGCAAATCCATCTATATCAACATTACATGTTCATTAATTCATGTCTAAAAGACTTGTTTCATTCTGCAATCATAAGTGATGGGATCTCATCAATGGTTTTTCTCTCTGAATGGGAAGTCTCTTCATTCATCATCAATCACGACATCAACCTAGATCTCATATATCATGTATTGAAAAAACTGTCATATCAAGGAGACAAACTATATCAGGTTCTCATATATATATACATCATAGTCATGACAAGTCACCATCAGTTGTTTTATCACATATTAACATGTCATCAAAAATCCATCAAAGGTTAATTCACTTCATCACTTATTTATCACATTATATGAATATTTCATTAGAGTCCTTACATCATGAAGTTAGGGTATCCATTTTTGTGTATTGTCAAATGTTTTTAGGACATCATAGTAATTACTACTTATTAAGGCCTTATCAAGATCAACAAGAAAATGGTTAGTAGATCAATATTACAACTACACTATTACCATCAAGGTTGCCATACTCATTACAAGCATTGACAACAATATAAAGTTATTGTACATCAAAATCAGTGTTTATGGTCTTACTTTACAAAAGCATATGAAAGGTATCCAAATGAAATATATTAAGGAGATCATATGAATTGTTACTATAAAGTGCATCAATATGTCATATGTACCAAAAATCAAACTTACTTTCATATGCATGTGACTGGCATGCATGAATCAAGTCATTCATGGGGGTGATATTCTTATCATACCCCAGGGTTCAACTTGCCATCCAACATTGCTAAATCATAATCCTAAAAAAAATTCTATACATACCTTGTAATATTCATATGCCTTTAGCAACTTGTGGCACTTATATGCCATTGGGAGCTGTAACACTTACATATTTGTTCCAACTTCCTTTTTCCTACACCAACTTCTTCTAGTACTAGATTTTCTCTTTTAGTATTACCTAGTTCTCTTTACTTGCACCATTTAGCATCTATATGATCCTCAGGAAGGATCTACTTATCATATCTTCATAAGGGAGTTAGAAATAAATACTCAAATATTTTTTGCAGGAGAAATAAGCAAGATCAAAATAGTAAACATAAACAAAATCAATGTCATATAGAAACAACATATGTCTAGAAGGTACTTATCTTTAATGAGATTTTAAGGAAGTGATGAACTCCCTCTTGATCCATCTTCCAAGAGTCACTTTTTTCCATCATCCATATGTCAATGTTGCCTTCAAAATTTTCAATCTTCTTCATTTGTAGATAGGCCCAACTGAGACTAGTCCATCGAGCGTTACATTGATTCTTCAAGAGACTATCCAGAAAAATCAAACAAACAATATCCAAGAGATAAACCCAATAGAAAAATCAAATCCAGGACAAGGTTTCCAATCTTGCACTCAATGGTCAAAATCAACAGTCAACTATCAATAAAACCCTAGGTCATAGCCACATGGAGCTAGTGACCATGTGTGCGGATGAAGCTTTCTAGCCGGATGGAGCACCCCAGTGAGTGTGCATCTGCAACCAAAAAATTATGTGATCCAACCCTACGATAATAGGAAAAATTATTTCTTTACATGTGCGAGCTTGGACCTTGCTGAGCTAATCATATCCAAGTCCTTCCAGGCATAATTAAGGGGTTTCTTCAAACCCTAACCTCATGTCATGCATCAAGGTTTTGTCTCAAACCCTAATCTCTTGTTATTTACAAAACCCTATCTCCTCAAGGTTGCTTAGGGTTCCTTCAAGTATTATCATTATTTCAAGTTTCCACCCTCTTTGCTTAGTTTCATCAATATGTCTTGATAGGGGTGATATCCGTGACTATTATTCAACTTGGCTCTGATACCATGTTAATTTTTTCTCAAGGCTATAGTGGTCTTTACTTTTATAATTTCATTTAAATACTTTTCATCATTTACATATTCATTCACCCCATAATAGCATCGTCATTGATCAATGGTTGTCATTGATGTCAACCCAAGCAGCACCAGGGGCTACCCGATCTTGCATGGGCATTTTTACTTGCCAAATTACTCTATTCTGAGTCAAGGATCTTCTAAATGGATTCTATTCATCAAGACGTTTCCATTGATATATGGCACGCCATGTAATACTTCACAATTTAAGAGATATTTTTGTTTGAAGTTAGTAAACCCAGTTAGTGGGCTAAAACCCTATGGGGTTGTGGCATGGCACTCATAATTGGTTGTGGTCATTGAATAGTAAATAATTAATAATATATTTTTTTTGCTCCTAAAATCCCTTCAACATTCACTTGTTGAGGATGCTCTCAACTCAAGACATTCATATAAATAGTGACCCTCATATCCTCCTCTAGTAGGGATTTTGTGGCTTCAAACAAGTCATCTTGGTATTTTCACCGTAACTGTTTTTCTGTGAAGATTAAGAAGCTAAAATTAAAACCCATTTGAGCTTAAATCTTGATGAACCTCATGACCAAATTTCCTATATTTATTCACTATATTTTCGGAGATATGATCTAAGGAAGTTATGGTTTTTGTAGGCTCCCGAATTCCATCTCAAACAGGTGACGTTGGGAAAATCGTCATAACTTTTCTCTCTAAGAATTGGATTCAAATTTCATAAATAGTCACAGAAAGAGGACAGACTGTAGTTTGTTGAGTAGCATTTTCAGGGCCAAAGGTTGTAACAGTGACACGTGGCACTTTGTACAAGTTCGTTGTACTGAACTAGTCTTTAATCAGGTCATCGTGGGAGATTGGGCATAACTCTTTATTGAAGAATCCAATTTTGATCAGACCTATGGGGTTGGAACTAGGACTAAGAGGGCTATCATCGGAAGAAATTTCAGACCCTAGAGATTCTAAATTACATAGATACAATAGATTCCATATCGAGCTCCTAGAAGGCAAGAAAAAGCATGCATTCAAGGATCATTGTAGTAAGGACCACACATCAACAGTCAAGGGTAAGCCTCCTGTAGCAAGGTATGTATGATTAGTGTTTACATTTGAAATATGAGTATCATCTCTGACATATTTTTTTGCAAGACAATGTAAGTACATACAGGGTCTCAGTTATCTTCATGTCTCTATATGTCACAGTTAGTTTTGATACCACATTTCAGATGTCTTATTCTTGATACTACACATTTGATGCTACATATTCTTGATGCTACACCAAGTCTGCTAAATCTATATAATGTTGTAAGTTCAAGTTAATTGTCTTGTCATAGTTGATAGAATGGTCTCTATTGTTGTACCTAGAACTTGGTCTATCACAAGTCTAGGGTTTGTCATCAGTTTTTATTGTATATATCTTTAGTTCAGTTTTGGATATAGTCTTGCATAGAGTCCAGGCCTATATCAAGAGTGGGAGTCTTTGTCTACTGCTGCAACAAGTCAACAACAAATGTGACAAACACACTCAGGTGTGCATTGTAATTTTAATTTGTATTTATTCATTATTATGCACTTACATGTGTTTTGCAGGCAGAGGTAAGTTGAAGGGTATTTTGTTTTGTTTTGGGATTGGTTTCGCTGGGCAAATTTTGCATGTAGGTAGAAGAAGATTCAAGTACAAATTCAATAAAGAATTCAACAGTATAAGTGTCAAATAAAAGGAAGCATTGCAATGGGACATCCTTTGAAAACATGAAAACCATATGCATATTGTGAAGAAGTATCAAGGCCAAGAGTCAACGGGACATCCTTTGAAGACATGACAACCATATGTATATTGTGAAGAAGTTTCAAGGCCAAGAGTCATAATCGTAAAGTTGTAAAAGAGTCATTTGTAAAAGTGGCATCATTGGAAGAGTCATTATTGGAAAAGAGTCAATCTTCCTAGAGTCAAAAAGGCATTATTGGGAGGTATAAGAGTCTTTGTTGGGATGATGTCATGGTTGGGTTGCAAGTCATAGTGTGATTGGGTGTTCGGTCAAAATCATTGTAAATCATATTGTATTGTGGATCGTTGTCCCTTGGTATAGGAATCCACACTTTTGTCTCATTTCAGACATTATAGGGTGGTTGGGAGATTCTAGGCTAGTGCATTAAGTCACCTACAGGTTTGAGCCTGTGAACACTTTAGGGTGGTAGGTTGGTCTAAGATGTTGGGGCATCCATTCAGTTGATGTTGGGTCCCTATAATACTATTGATTACCCCATTACTATTGTAGTTGTACCCCTTATTAATATTGTTGTGCCTTTGTTGTCCCCATATTGTTATTATTGTGCCCCATAGAATCCCTCTATTGTTATTTTTGTGGCTTTATATTATTATTGTTAGGTCGGCTGG
>APFE031077711.1:0-25968 GCA_000404065.3 Pinus taeda | reverse complement strand
AAACTAATATTTTAACACCCTTCATTTCTAATCTAGAAATGTGACAATAAAACTAGTAAACATGTATTTCATACATTGAGCTACCCATGGTATATGTAGAATATTTTAATGATAATTTTGAGGAAAAAGAGGTGGATTGGTTAAAAACTGAGTAGGTAATTTCGTAGTAAAAATCTCAATTTTTTAGCGCATAATTGATATTGGGGATCCATAGGAATTTATTCAACACACCCATGCACTCTCTCTCACACACACATGCGTGTGTGTGCACGTGTGAATCTAGTTGCCATGATTCCAACTTGGATGAATTATAGGTTTGATGTTGATCATATGCCTTGAGATGTCATTAGGACTCTATAGAGCCCTATACAACATACACACAAAATTATAATTTTACTTAAGTGGCATCAATCCAATTGACATAATTCTAACATAGAAGAATTATAGGCCTTTTAATTGTTGAAGTTTTGAGCATGTTTTTAAAGGAGGCTTCTAAAAATGGTAGTTTCAAAGGATTCAATAAATTTACATCTTTTTTACTATTTGTTGACATACACATTTTATGAGGGCTCTAGAAGGGATTTTATGAAGTTTAGAGACATCATGGAATTATTCTTAAAGCAATGGTATGAAAATAAACTTACAAAAATAAAGAATCTCTTTAAGGGGTGTTTCTAAGTAAGACTTCATTACTCAAGTGTTCCCTTAACAATTGGTACACCTAAATCTTGGCCTAAGATACTTAATACTTCATTTGAAGCCAAATATGTGTGAAAAAGGTGATTGGAAATGGTTGTTGGATAAACTGGGAAAAAACCTTAATACATGGTATAATAGGTGGATTTCCTAAGGGGGCAATTAATTTTGGTCCAACACTATCCTAGAAGCAATCTATATATATTGGATGCCACTTGCATGGATTCCAAAATTATTTTCGAAGTTATAGGTTGGTTATGTTATAGATATATATGATGCAAGAAATAATGGAAAATGGTTTTCTTTGACTTCATGGAATAAGCTAGCTCTACCAAATCTAAAAGGAGGTTAGGGCCTAATTAACCCATTTCTGTTTTCAAAATCCCTTATAGTAAAAAAAAGATTTGGAGGTTAATTTCGTAGCTATGGTCGGTCTTTATAATTTATATTTTTTCATTTGTAATGTATAAAGAGTTTGTAAAACATGTTTTTCATGTCATTTTGACTATTTACCCCTCGAAAGAACTATTATAAGACATCTTCTTCATGTCAGATTTAAAAGAGAAAATTTTGAATTTTTGGCTCCAAGATAGTGAATTCATCCCTCCTTCAAGTCAAGTTGGCCCTAGTGAAGAGACACACCCATTCGTGAAGGAAAAACACTATATAAAGGCATTTGACCTCCTCTACAAAGGCATCATTCAACCTCACACAAGAAAGAAGTTTTTGGGCATCCATGCAAAGGACAAGAAGGACATTGAAGGACGAATCTCTCTCTCTCTCTCTCTCTCTCTCTCTCTCTCTCTCTCTCTCTCTCTCTCTCTCTCTAGCTTGCATTTCTCTCTGTAGACCTCACAAGTGTGAATTATGGGAAGTTATAGGGCCGAGTTGTAGGGTAGTTTGGAGGCTTTACTTGAGGGTTGTGGACTAGGTTTGGCCATAAGATATGTTGGTCAGTTTGACCTCATATTTGACTAGATGCATTAGACGTATCCGTTGATTTTCTAAGTGCAATAGAGACTAGCAAAATAATTTTGAAAAATTGATAATCACTTTTGATGTTGATCTTATTTTAAATTATTCCAATATATCATTCAAAATTCAACCATACAAGAACAATAGAATAGTAGATATCATAATACACAAAAAGAAGGCAAGATTTACCCTGTGAAAACCCATTAAGAGGAAAATACCAACAAAATTTTCAATAGAGAAATTCTTTTGTTCATCAAGAGACATACCTAGACCTTCTAGTAATTAACTAGGTCACACCTGGCCAAGCCCTTCAAATCAAGCCTCCCAATTTAATCCATGACTTCCCTCTTCCTGATCTGCCTCAAAACTTTCACCCTCATATAATTACTAGAATCCCAGAATTTCGACCCCAAGCAACTACCCATAAATTTAAGCTCTTGCACCAAAAACTACGCAGAAATATGCAAATTGCAAAGAGATAGAGATTCCATCTACACGTGCGAGCTTGATATACAAGAAAAAAATCCAATTCATCCTTCTTAATCTTCACTAGGATGCCCAACAATTGCCTTCTTGAGAGACTGTGAATTAGTGCCATGAGAAGAAGATTAATTTGCATTTATATAGTAATATTCTTGGGTCAAAGGGATGTGTTCATGCCTAGGCTGACTTAACTTGGAGGGAGGCTGGCTTGGCAAACTTGGAGCCAAAAATTCAATTTCAAAACTCAAAATTTTCCTCTTTTAAAAGTTCAAATAGGAATTGACTCAAAACATAATTTTCTTTTGACTCTAGCATTTAAAATAAGCTTTACAATAATCAATATGAATACATCAAGGAACAAATATACATTATGAAGACTGGCCACAGTTACAAATTCAACACTCCCTCTTAACTAGGGAGGTATTCATAATGATTGCATAGATGTTCTCAAGTTAACAAATTTCTCTAAGAAAAGGTTGTATCAAATCATCATCAACATCAATATTATTAGCATCATCATCTACCATCAACATTCACAAGTAGTCATGTCCTAGTTGGTGCCTAACCCATGGCTTATCACCAACATTTCAAGACTCACTCTCTCAGATTGATCAGTTTTCAAATCTCAAGGCCTCTCACTAGGCAAAAATGTTGAGATACTAACTCAACTAGTAGGCACTCACTAACCCTTTGTGGTGAGAACTTTGGGCCTAGACCTAACTCAACCCTTCCCTAGTGAGTGATTAGGTCCATATGCTAAAAAAATTGATGCAGAAGCATATAGCTCAACAATTTCATTATGTTTTAGTTGACTTAGTGGGTCTTGTGTTTTCAAGGAAGTTGGATTCCTATGTATGTAATCATTAATATTTTGAGTGATTAGAATATGAATTAATTAGATACTGTGAGGATATTTGTAAATGCTCTCGAATGTAGGAGAACATGAGCGATTAGTGGGAATTGAGAGATTTGGAAATCAATTGTAACTCTTATTGGTCTCATGATTCGAGGAACTCGAGAGGATTCTCGGGGATTAACTGGAGTTAAAAGTGGACTTAGGGGATATTCAGGAGTTTGTTTAGCAGAATAAGGATCTAAACTGGAATTAGTTCAACATAACCTTTTTGTATAAAGGTAAGCCTAAAAGGCTGAGAGCAGTCAATCAGTCAGTCAGTAGATAGAGAGGTAGTTACAGAAATTAATCAATCAGATTGTAAGCCTACGGGCAGGAACAAAGGCCACTGATACAAAATATTAGGCCAAGGAAAGAGTTCATGTGTAAATACATGTTTATTAAATAGACAACTTGATTCTGATTTCATGTGTGTGTATTGAGTAATTGAGATGTTTATTGTATATGGTCTTGAGTTATTCTGTGTAACATAGGTTGCAAGTGCAGATCTAGAAAGGAGGCGAAATACAGAGAGGTGTTACAGCTTTGTACACATCGACAGTACAGGAGGAAGCCTTTAGTGTTACAGTGAAGGTGGAGGAGTTTAAGGGCACGAGTGGAGTTAAGTTAAGGAGAGAGTTGTGGCAGAACAACAAAGGACCAGAACCCTGAAGGAAGCCGAAACCACATAAAGATATTGAAGAAATGACATAAAACCAAAGTAAAGAGTAACGGGGGTAGGAGAGATCAAATTCCCTTGATCGTGGTTGAAGTCTTGTAGTAAATCCCAACCATCGATCCCACAATCAATGCTTATGTCACAGTCAACTACGGGTTTAAGTTGGTTGATAACGTGCGTGTTAGTTGAAGGGTCGTAGACCGTAGGATTTGATGGCCTTCATCATCCAACAGATATCAGGTCGTAAAGTAATCAAAGTTTAATTCTAATAGTGGACCCGAAGTTTTATAGATTAAGGTTGTATGAACCATATTGACTCCATGAGGCAGTTAAACATCGTGCAGGTGGTCTGTGCGATATTGCTATGGACCGTCAGATCAAATGGGGTGTGATCTACGACGCAGGATCACCGAGCAACTCTGTTGATCGGGAAAGAAATCAACCGTCAGATTAAATGTAATATTGATAATGGAGATTGAAGCCAATAAGGCTTGGACCGAAGCAGACCCGAGAAGGTTATAGGCGTGGTAGTATTTCATTTGAAGTCCAGATGTGTTATCGCATATCGCATGCAAGAGGCGATGAAGTCACGTGGTGGTGTGATGCGAGATTGCGACATTCGTTGATCTAGTAGAAGAAATCAATGGTGGAAAGGGAAATCGCATATCACAAGTCGGGAGTTCTAAATTCATATGCTATTGGGTCTTTGAAACTTCGCAATTGCGATATATGATGACTTGGCACGTAGAGTGGGCCTTAAAACTTAACTGATGAAGATTTAACTAGGTATGTCAATGAAAGTCTTGGGATAAACGAGATTATGCATTTTATATGCATATTGTGGGTATACGCAGGTGTTTCCTGCATCAGAGTGGTATCAGAGCATAATAAGGAAATTATGTGTTATGTTTTAAATATATGTATACAGGCAGGAGGAGATTAGGTTATTTGAATCTGATAAGTAGAAGGCATGAGATAAGATGTGATCTGAATGGAAAATGGCATCAACCCATGGTATTCATCCACCCATGGAATTTACCCATGGTATTGTAAGTGGCATGCACTCATGGAATTTATCCACCCATGGTATTGTCAGTAACATCCACCCATGGTATTCATTTTCCCATGGAATTGACCCATGGTATTGTGAAATCCACCCATGGTATTGTGACATCCACCCATGGTATGCATTCACCCATGGAATTGACCCGTGGAATTGATGAATACCATGGGTCAATTCCATGGGTGAATGAATACCATGGGTGAATGTCACAATATCACGGGTCAATTCCATGGGTGAATGCATAAAATGGGTGGATGTCACAATACCATGGGAAAATACCATGGTTGAATGAATACCATGGGTGGATGTCACTTACAATACCATGGGTGAATGAATACCATGGGTGGATGTCACTTACAATACCATGGGTGGATAAATACCATGATTGGATGCCACTTACAATACCATGGGTAAATTCCATGGGTGGATGAATACCATGGGTTGATGCCATTTTCCATTCGGATCATTAGGGTTGATATTGGGATATAGTTTGAAGTTGTTTATGAGATACAAACTCTATGGAGAACTGAGCCATATAAGGCATATTATCTTGTGCATGCAAGCTAGAGATCCACGGACCTTTCTCTAGAATGTATTTTAGCTCAAGTGGAGAAGAATTGCACCTTAACTACAAACCATGACATCTTAATTCATTGAATCTCAATCATAAAGCAGTCACTATGTATGGATTTTAGAATTAGTATTGGCCTAAAACTTAGCCTTTTTAAGGGATTTTGTGTTGGAAAATGAATAGTGTCAGTGATTAATCTTATTTTCCTTAACCTTGATGTTTGCTTGTGGATATTATTTATATTCTTTATGTTCTTTAGTTGATATTTTCATCAAAAAATATCAAGAATAGTAATAGAAAAAATAAAGGACACAGATGTTAGGCTCTAAGCTAGGGAAAAACTCCTCCAAGGGGAAAACCCAAAAACTCTTCTCTTCTAAGAATATGCTTCAAATGAGATACAAAGACCCAAACCTTAGACCAAGTCTTTAACCAAGTACCAAGTCATCCCTTATTCAAGTCCTTCCTTGATTCTGCACCAAACGAATACCCACTACAACTTCGACTTTTCAGCTTTGATACTACTACTCATCCTGCAACTTCAACCCTACAATTTTGTTCTTGCATCTTCCAAGGAAACCCTAGGCGAACCTCCTCTTGAGACCTTCCTGGAGAAATACAAATCCTCCTAAGGTCATGTTGGCTTAGTGGGTCCTGACCCAAGTTCAGAGTTAAGTTTGCCAAACAAATCCCTGCACTACTGGCCCTTTTGGCATCAACTCATGAAGCGCAGACTGAAGTCTCACTAGAAGCAGTATGGGGGGATGCTCGAACCAAGTTTCCACACCCAGAGATAAGCGTGATGTTGTTTTATGCCCTACACTTTCCTTCGTGCAGATCGATAATCCCTTGAGGCTTATCGATATAACTTCCTCTTACCAGCCTCTAGACCTTCGTGAAGGTCTACGACTGTCTTTCACAAACCCTAAACAAGCGAATCAACCACTTACGCGCCTCTATAATTACCCTTAGTTTTGTATTTACCAAAATCGGCCTAAGTATTTGATATCTTTAATAGGTATTAATATATTCGTCGCATAAACATATATTAGTACTTGCGTTCATATAACAATGTAAACCATGTAGAATCGTGCATCGATACAATATTAAATCATAAGCCCATAATTCATCATAATATAAATGCATACAATCATAACAGAAGTAAATGGAAAAAGCACATATATTTCCATAATAATATCTTTATTGATACTTCAGATTTGCTTACAAACTCAAGACTACCATGCACACTCAGCTGAAGGGGTCTGTGCACTTAACTACAGACTCTACTCTAAGCCTTTGTGCACACCACTGTAGAGCCTCTCTTCAAATCTAATGAACCATTACATTCATTATGCTCAACTATATACTGCCTTAGACTCTCTAAGACTCTCATTTTTATACAATCCCATGGTCCGTGGACCATGGGTAGGTCTATACAAGCCGACAAAACTTACATAAAAGAAGGGAGAATCCCTTTATGACATTAACTATATATGCGCTCCGTGATCATAACTTGTAGAGACTTTACACTTTACATCACAAAAACTTGGGATTTCTACACCAAAACTTGGGATTTTGCCCCAAAAATGACCGTAGGGAACCCTGTCCCAATAGGCCCCCAACACAAATATTGTGACTCACCCTCGAGTCACTCTGTTGATGCGTAGATCTTACTATGGAGACCTCCCAGCTCGACTTGTGCTACTGCTACCTCAGCCGCGCTCTGCGTGGCTACCTGCTTTATCTGCTCCAATAGCTACTTGGTTGTTGGTCCTGCGTTGTCTTCCTTCACCTTCTGTTGTGTCCTCTGTATGCTCTCCAACTTCTCCATAATGGTGGTAAAGATAACATAGGCCTCATCTAGCTAAGGCCCCAATCTGGCCTTGAGGACCACCTCTTTATGTTGCACTACCTCCACCTGTTCCAGAAACTTCTTTACCGCATGCAACTTAGCCAGTCATTGTGATATAGCGACGTTGCATGTCGTCGCTCTTGCTTCGTCATATTGCTGCTGCAATTCCCAAGCCTCTGTGTTCAACCCCTGTAGGTTAGGATCCTCCTCCAAAGTCGTAACGACCTCCATCGATTGTTCAAAGAGTGCGGTGCAATCCACCACCGTAGTATCTACTGTTGCGACTGCATCCTTTACAGTCGCTACACATTTTTCTCTAACCTTTGGTGGAGTTGAAAGCTGTGACTTCAACTCAAGCTCTGTGATTTTAAGGTTCAGTTCAAACTGAACCTTGGCCATCTTTGTCCTTGCATCACGCACACTTGCAACCAACTTTTTAATCTTGGCCTCCACTGGCACTTCTTCTGGGATATGCAGTTCCCAAATGGTTATGCATGCTTTGGCTACCATGGTTGTGGTTCACTCATTCTTCTCTTGTACCTTCTTCCATGCTTCTAACATGGTTGTCTTTTCAATGAATATCTATTCGTTGTTGACTTCCTGCTCGTTGATCATGCTTAGCGCGCACTGCTCTTGGGCCTTATGCTCTTCAATCACACCTGCTTGTAGTGTGTGAAAGAATTCACTAGGGAGCACATACAAGTTGAGGCCAACATTCCTCAACGCGCTGACAATAGCCCTCTCATCTTCTGCCTCCACGCTCAGTGCTCCATCCGACAACGCTACTACCCGGAGATCCAAAGATCGAACCAACTCTAGTACTTGAGTGGTCCCCAACGCCAAACTAGTTGATGCCACGCTGCTTTAGCCTGCACCTGCTTGTATTCTAGTTGTTTGGATGTGCAGCTTACGCAAACCCATCTGTATGGCACTTAGTGCCTACTTGTGATGCTGCTCAAACTGCTGTAGTAGTTTTGCTATCATATCCCTTACCTTATCTCCAATATCTTCCAAGTCAGCCTCCGTCAAGTTGATTGGATCTAGCGATGATTTGGAGGCTTTAGTATTCTTTCGTTGTCCCTCCTTTTCTTGTTCTCAATGTCGCGTTACACAGAAAGGAGTGCTCTTTAGATATTTTTTGCCTTGCCCTGATTGTTCTTCTTCCTCCATTTCAGGCGAAGGAGATTTTTGACTTCTGTTAGAGTCGCTCTCTTCCTGCTCTTTTGTAGCGCACTCCACTTCTGCACAAGCCTTGTCATCGGTCTCCTTCTTCCTATTTTTGGCTAACTGTCGCACCTTTAGTCAGGCCGCTTCCTTTTTCTACTTCTCGCAGACTTTCTAGTTCCGGCAGCCAAATCTAATGGTGTGTTCCAATCTACTGGCCATCGCTTAAGGAATTTGGTAATGACATCATCTGTAGCCAAGTAAGGAAGATCATACCACTTCTGATCTAGATCCTTCAGTGCCCAGATGTACACGCAGTGGAAGTCTGATTTGAACTCTACGTACCCAGATAACTGTTCAAAAATGGTTGGCGAAAATTGCAACTTTTGATTGATGGGCATATGAATGCTCATCTCCATTAATACCCAAAAAACTTTAGTTTCTTGAACCCGTGAAGCATCCTTTGTGACCCATAGTGAAGAAAACTTCACATCTTCTAGTAAATCTATCTGAATCGGAGGAAACTATTTGTCCTCCAGCAAATCCCATGTGACCATCACAATTGACAGTAAGAGCCATGAGTAATGGAAATTTTTACTCTGGTCCTGTGCTTCTCTATAGTTTGTGAGGAACTTGCTGCACAAGTAGCATGCCCAATTGAACTGTATGCCCTCCACACACTGAGGCAATAACGAAACCATTGGTGTCGGCACCTAGTCAATGCGGCACTTCCTCATCACTTTGCCAACCAAAATTTGGTTGGCCACCTTCAATGCAAAGTCAATAATGCTGGAAATAGAATACCCTCGCACTTTCTTGACAAGTTTGAACTTGTCCTTCATCTTCTCAGCAAGGTCACGCTCACCCGTCTTGCCACCAAATGCCTTTGCAAGATTCATTCTAGAGTGAGCCACAAGAACCCGTCATGCACAAGGCACAACAACTGCTTAATGCATGTCAAGTTTATAGGGGCACGGTAGTAATGAGGCACCCGTAGGAGGTTCAACAACACTGCCTTGTTTATCCCACGAATCCATTCCATTGGCTCCAGCGTGGTGACACCAAACACCTTGTAGAACACTCACTTCATGAAGGTATCTATGGCCAGGTGGGGAAATGCTCAATGTCTCCCAAATCCAAATATTCAAGGTTCAGATGTGGGACGCGCGCCAAGAACAGACCTTCAAAAGTGATTTTTTCTAGTAGCAGGGGTGTGTTCAGGAGGAATTGTCCCTCATTGGGGTCCTTCGGAACCTTCACCTTCCCTTGGCATGAAGGGATGTACTCCGGCAGCTTCAAAACAAGGTATACCCCCTCAACATCTATGTCTTTCGCTCCCTCGTCGACCTCCAGGTCTACCACTTTGACTTTCTCATGCACGCCTAGCTTTTCTTTCCACTATGCATGTGTAGCTACATGTTTCCTCAGTGACTCACGCACCGGCAGTGTCTTCTTTTGTTTATCCTTCTTTGGCTTGGGAGCCTCCCTCAGTAGTGTAAGCTTTAGCCTAAGCGACCTCGGCGCCTTAGGAACTGTTGCAGGTACCTCCATACCCACAACTTCAAGGGCAACTCCCTCATAGGTGGCAATGTCCCCAGTACTAGCAGTCTCAGCTAGTGCAGACATGACATTGTTAATGAAGTTCTGATCAGATGTAGGAACAAGGCTTGCAAGCAAGTTCGCAAAGAGCTCACGCAATAGACAACAAGATTCAGAAATTTTCAGAATGCAAAGTGTTTCTTGCTGGACGGTCATCGGTAATTTATAGGCAATTTCAAATTCAAATTTGAGCATTCCCCCCAAAATCTGTCCATAAATGCGAGATTGGCAGTAGATTTCCAAATAGTTCACACTTGATTTCAACCTTAAATGCCTTGAATGTCGGTCACCCACTCCTCTTAACCATCTTCTGGCAATCAAATCATGAACAGTGAGAGTAACGGTCACTTTCTAACTATGTTGTGTGGTTTGTCATCATGTAGTGCATCTCCCTTCATGTGTCTACTGATGTTATGACACCCTTCTATTATGCGCAGACCCCTCATCATGCATCTCTACAACCCATGCAATGTAGTGTATAGCCTCATGCCTCCTTGTAGATGCCTAGAGCGCTAAGACTGTGCTACCATCATATAGTCATCTGGCCAGATCCCCGTTGTATGGCTTCAATCAGCCACCATTTACCTTTCCTGGAAATGGATCTCCATCCAATTTCACAAGTTGAACTGCTCCACCATCGGTAATATCTTTGATCACATATGGCCCCAGCCAATGCATCTGAAATTTTCCTGGAAATTTATCAAACTTGCTGTCATATAATAAAACTAAATCGTTTACCTTGAAGGTGCATAGTTGATCTGTTGATTGTGCCATGCCTTTTTGTGCTCCTTCTGAACTTGTTGATGCAATCCAGCTAAGAATATATCTTCCTCTAGCTCTCTTAGTTGCGCAAGCCGCTCTTCTAAGGCTCTGCAGTCTACAATTCCTATGAACGCCACTATGCATAGACTAGGCACAATGTATTCCATCGGCATCATGGCTTTTACACCATAGACTAGTCTGAAAGGTGTTTGTCCAGTCAGCTTCTTACAGGTAGTCCTATACACCCATAACACAGCAGGTACGCACACATCCCAATCATTCCTCTATGCATTGTAAACCTTTGTCAGCATGGTCTCCAATATTGTATTAAACGCTTCCACATCCCATTGGCCTAAGGATGATATGGCATGCTCTTTTGATGATAAACTTGGAACTCTTTTGTTAAAGTGATGATTGTTTCATTAAGGAAGTGTGTACCATGATCACTCATCAAAATCTTCAACAACTAAACCTAGTTAGCACAATTTCAAACATGAACTTCCCTATTGTTTCCCCCGACAATCCTTTACAGGCTATGCCTCCACCCATTTGGTCAAATACTAAGTCATGGTGATGATATACCACGCACCCGTCTTCTTTCCTTGAGGTTGAATCGGTCCTACAAAATCAATTGCCCACTTTTCAAATGGCTGCAATGACACTTGCAGATTTAGAGGCAACTCATCCCTCCTTGATGGCCTACCCATCCTCTGACATGCATCACATGCCCTATAATACACTTTGGAATCCTTATGCAATGTCGACCACCACAACCCAGCGCGTAAAATCTTCTGCGCTATTTATTTTCCTACATAATGGCCTCCCATAGCCCCTCCATGAGCTTCAACTAGGATACTGCTTCGTTCAAAATCTGGCACATATCGCCACAGTATTTCATCTAACCCCATCTTATACAAATGACCTGCAATCACATAGAAGTCTATCATGTGCACCACTAATTCCCTCTTTTGTTGACTAGTGTATCCCTCTGGAGTCGTTCCCGTAGTAAGAAATTGGATGATGTCTGCAAAATGATTATCTGCCACACACACCAAAAAGAGTTGTGCATCAGGCAGTCCTTCCTCCAAATTAGTGGGCTCTTCTCCTATTTCAATGCGCAACAGATTACCTAGTCCTGCATTCAATCGCCCTGGCTTCACAATGACTTTGAAATCATACTCCTTAAACAACAGTAGCCATCTGCATATCTCCTCCCCCCCCCCCCAACGCAGGCTTGTTGACCAGGTACTTTAATGCAGAATGGTCTATGTACATCTTAAAGTGTCCACCTAGCAAGTAATGCCTAAACTTCCGGAGTGCGTACACCATAGCCAACCCTTTGTGCTCTGTCGTTGAATAGTTCCTTTTAGCCTTTGACAGATTTTTGCTCGCAAATGCTATCGGGTGATCCAGTTCTCCTTCACCGGCCTATGTCAGTACTACTCCCAGCACGATACATGACGTATACACATGCACGTGAAATTCCTTCTTCCAATCCGAGAAGACTAGGATCAACACGATGACCATCTTTTCTTTTAACACATCCAGGCTCCACTGACATTCCTCATTGCAACATAATGTAGCATCCTTCTTCAACAGTTTTTCCATCAGTGCAGTAATCTGGGCGTAACTCTTGATGAACTTTCGGTAATAACCAGTATGACCCAATGTTGCGTGCAACTGTTTAACACTTCTTAGTGCCTCCAAATTAATAATAACCATGATCTTAGCTGGGTCCACCATTAATCCTTGTCTTCACACTACGTGACCCAACAAGATTCCAAAAGGGACGCAAAATAAACACTTCTTTAAGGTTAACACAATTTGATATCTTTGGCACGTATCTAGCATGAAGCGCAAACTAGCTACATGGCATTTGACCAATTCAAACATCATCCAATCATCAAAGTATACCTCTAAAAACTTGTGAATGAACTCTTTGAACATCGCAATGACTACATGCAAAAATATTTCCAGTGCATTCTTAAGTACAAAAGGCATTACAGTATATTGAAAGCATCCCCACTTGGTCATGAAGGTCATCTTACTCCTATCTTCCGGCATGATCTTTATCTGATGATATCCAGAGAACCCTTCTGTGAATGGATATGCTTCCTGTCTACCAACATTATCTAATAGCTCATCCGTGAATGGAGTTTGGAAAAGGATCATGCACACAAGCATCATTCAACTTCCTGAGATCTACACAAATCCTTATCTCATCCTTCTGCTTCTTTTCCTGAATGGCCATAGACTTACCCAGTCATACTCCTCCACTGGTTCGATAATACCTACTACCAACATCTTATCTAACTCCAAACAGACCCTTTCCTTATACTTAGGATTAAAGCGATATGGCCTCTGCTTCACAGACTTTGCGTCTGGTTTCAACGTTATCTTCATTACTCTTAAATCGCATAATTTCCCTTTTAGGTATGAAAACTTTGTAGGGAACAAATCTGGGTACTCGCAGAGAAACTCAGTGACCTTATCCACCGTAGCATCATCCCAGTAGTCCCCTATCTTCACAAACTTCGGCTCCACCTATGTTCCAATGTTCACTTATCTAGTTTTCAATGGCACGGTGATATCAAGATTCTCTATTTGCAACCCCTCAACTTCGTGGTGACCTTCTGCCTCGAGGATATTAATGTTCCTAGGATCCTCCTCTTCTTCTTCGGCAGTCACATTGTAGCACTCCAGCGCATGGCGCAGCTGGGTGGTCCAATCTGATTGAATCAGATCCAAGGGATCCTATGGGATTCTAAATATCACTACCTTGACCTCTTGCTACGCTTCATCAATGCACTCGAATCCATCTTTAAAGCTGAATGCCATCAAGAACCCCGTCTCAAAATATCCCATTCGTCTGTGCCATGGCAAAGCTCTATCTCCAAGTACCAATTCATTGGTATCACGTCGAAAGTGTGACAGAAAAAGTGCACCCACTCTAGTTGCAGTTATGCTCCATAAGCATCAGTCCATTTTGCTAAGTGATCGTGTGGATCACTCCTTCCATTGTATTTCTCTATCAATCACACCTTTGGGTGACCAAACCACACCCTCATCATTTTTCTATATTCACGCCATCCATCAAAATTGTCTTTATGCATACCTCACCATATTGCAAGCGTAGCGCGCAGTGCCAAGTCCAAGGCTTGGAAGAGATGCTTCTCTGGCACTTCCTTTCAAATTCATCCAAAATTTTATCAACATCAGTTAAACCATCATAATAAGGTAGACGTCGTACCTTCGATGATACACAACGCAGTGATTTACTCATCATGTTATAGCACAACGTAGATACTTCGCGCAATCGATTATGCCAGTGTTCCAATTCTTCATCTAAATCTGAGGTGCAGGAGCTTTTGTGGTCACATGCAATACTATTTTCGGGTTCACCCAATCTTGATATCATGCCGTTATCTTATAAATGTAGTCCAAATCATCATCACTTTCATAATCATTGATCGGTTCAGTATAGCGCGGTCCTTCTGCAAGGTCCAAAGGTACTACTACACGGAGAGATTTTATTTCAAATGAAAGTGTCTGCTTCTTCAAATTGATCACCCCATTCAGGTTAATAGCCCAATCGATCCCCAGGAGTGCAAGGTAGGGATTTGTGTCATCAACAATCTCTATCACTTTGAAATCAGCAATGCGCTCATGCCTTCAATATCTATTGTCACTCCCTGCAGTCTTCCCATGGGGATAATATTTTGTTGATTTGCCATCCTCAATTGAATAGGAGACCATTGCAGTGTAGGTCTCCCCATTCTCTCCCATGTTTGTTTTAGAAAAACATTCGTATCTGACCCAAGATCCAGAATAACTTGGTCCATTTCATACTCTCCTATTTGTGCGGTGAGCCTCATCTCATGCCCTGTTCTTTCCTTATGCTTACCAATTTTCCTGACCACGCACGGTCCCTCAGTAGTATTTTCTTTACCATCGCATATATTGATTGACTCTTGTAATCCTTTCACGGCCTTGCTATCGTGTAGCGGCTTCATACAAGTCTCTAGAAAGGTAGTAAGCATGGATGGGTCCATTTCTTCAGACTGCTTATCCTGACTTCCTGAGGTAGAAGCCTCAGCAAAGCTTTTCTTCACTTCCATGAAGTTCTCTTTTGCGTGTTCTATATCAAAGCCAACCTCCTTCTCTGGAGCTTTGCAAACCCAGTCACCTTCTTCAAGCTACTTTCCCTTATCTTTGCCACTCGTCATTCCACTTCGCAGTTTAATACTCACATTAGGATCCTCTTCACGGGGTTTAGCCCGTATCATCTGCAGGTTCTGGGTAGGTTGTTGAGGTTGCATCCTTTTTTCGTGCATCTTAGTTATTAATACAGGGCAACCTTCTAACGCGTGGTCAAACTGAGTATAGTATCGGCATGACAGGCATGTCAGGTTCGTATATTTTTGAACGTAGTGTCCTGGCCCTCCACAATTGTATAAAATAACTTGTCCTCGGCCTTGTGTAGGTCCTCCTTTGCCTCAGCCTCGTTCGTGCCCCAGATATCCTCCTCGCGCTCCCCCAGCACCTTGATCCGTAAGCCGAGCTTTTGTCTGCATTCGATACATGGGCATTCTCTCCATCATTAACTCATAATTACGGCAATTATGCTCCTCGTGACCTACTGATTTGCAGAAGTTGCAGAAGAGTTATTGCGGTGTCTGTACAAATTTTTTGTAGCAAGTGGCAATTATTTGTCACATGTTTTCTAGCTACCTGATAGATAGCACACCACAGCATGGGCCCTGTACTTGGCCCTGCTTGAGCTTCCGACCTCATAGGTATCAACCCTCCTCCTACAACATAATTCGCGAAGATAGGGCAATGATCTTTATCATGCCCCTAACTCTTACATTTCAAACACCAAACTTCTTCGCACATCTCTGGCCAAGCCACTCTATCCTTCTTTAAACTTTGGAATTTTAGCCAAAGGTTCTGTTAGTGTCAGTCTTTCCAGCCTTCCTCCAGTGATCAAATATGCTCTTACAAAGTGATTTTGAAGTGTCAAGGTCAAATTTTGTCATTTCAGTGAGTCTTCAAGCAAAATTTGGTCACTAGGCATTAGGTCTAGGGTTTGCTCTCACTCTTTTCAAAGTTGCCCAAATGCCAATCTATGTCACTATTCAGCTGAGTCTATCATCATTCATAGGGTTTTCATTATCATTTCAGTGTCTAATGAGTCATTTTACATCTTGTTCATGCTTCAGTTGTGCCTTGGCAAGTTCATTTCCCTCTCCTAGGGTTTTGAAAGCTAATTTCTCTTGGATGGTCAAAACACTAGAAAAACTTGTATCCTGATGTTCATACACCTTCCCCTATCCTTAAAGTACTTCACCAAATTCTTCCCATCCCTTAGATCTGCCAAATTCGTCATTTTCGCACAAACCCTAGTTTCTAGCTACAACCTGGCAATTTTATAGGTTGGGCTTGTGTTGCCCTTTTTGACCCCTTCCCCTCACTCAATATCTGAGATTCCACTTTCCCCTACTTCCTAACATCCCTCCCCACTCCCAAAAATTTCCCCAAGAATTTAGAAGCCCCCTATCCCCTTCATTTCGCTCCATTTCGACAAAATTCCTTGTTTCACACATCGGGACAAGTCACACTCAAATGATGTTTCAGAGAAATAAAAGATGATTTTTGGAAAACTGAGAGAGGTTTTGGTCCAAAACATGCCAAGGAAGAAAAACCTCCTTCACTTTTTACACAGGTGTCATGGTTTTAAAGAAATGTCAAAATTACAATAGCTAGATCCAAGGAGGTTGGCCAAGGCACTAAAACGACAGAAAAGCCCCGATCCACTCCAAATTTTGGCCGAGGCTTCACTCAAGGACCAAGGCACTAAATAGCCTAGCCACAACACAAATCCCAAGAACTTTTGAGCATTTTGGGTAAATTTTGGTTTTTTCAGGCAATTTACAGGTTTTCTCCATTAACGGGTTTCACCCCCCGTGAGACCCTTCATCACGGCAACTCCATTTTGCAAAAACTCAGCATTTCCAGATTTTTCATGCAAATTTACACATGCTCATCAAAGTACTAGAGATTTGGTGAAGTTTTGGGCCTCCAGAAAGTCAAAAAACATGCAAAATTTGACTTTCTGCCACTTTTTTTAACTGCAAAAAGCTGTCTTGGGAGAATTAATTTTTGACAGGGCAAATGAACTCCAAATTCAAAAATTCCAGTTGGGTTGGAAAGTAGACTCACAGACCTTTCCAACAAGCCCACTTTTGCTCAATTTTGCCACCTTCAAGTGCCCCAAACATGGCTCCAAAGGGGCGCGACCCATCACACAGAATTGTCCAGAAATGCATTGTACAGCCCAAAAAACGCAGATTTGACTCAGTTTGACTTTTTGAGGTGAATGATGATTCTCTTTGATGTACTTATGGTACTTTTTAGACACTTTTACCCTTATGTAACTCTTCTATAGGATTCATTCATGAAAAGGGTAAAAATTAAATGATTGAATTGGTTTCCAAGTTTATAGAGGCAAGTTGTTTTGACTGCCTAGTTTGTAGTGCTTAGTTTAGAAGTGGTTGAAACAGCTCCTAGGATAGTGAGCTCGACCCATGGAGGCAGGGAAAGAGGTTATATCATCTATATTATGTACTTTCTTTCTCATTTTCATGGTTGGAATCTTGAGGGAGAAGCTATCATTGTATTATTTCACTGTATCTCTATAATTTTTGGCTAAGGAAGACCAGGGTTTTGGAGTCCTCTTTGGGATTCTTGTGGACTCGTGTGTTGATGGTGTGTTTCTCAATGTTCTTGTAAGCTTTTTTATGTGATTCATTTCCTTTCTTTACTTCTGCACATTAAACAAATGAAGTGTTAAAGTAAGAATTCATGCTTGCCATGCTCTGCTTTTACGTTTGTTTAATTTCAATGTTTTCTACTGTCTAAAGAGAATTCAAAGTTATTGTTTGCTCTCTTTAGCTCTCTTTCTTTCATTCCTGACAATCCATTTCAGTTAAAGGCATCAAAACTGTCTCCTACCTCGCCCTAAGGAACCCCCTGCAGAAACTGTGTCCCATCCCCGCACCCAAAATTGCCCTCTCCTCAATTTGCCGCCAAAAACCCAAAAACCCCAAAATCAATCTTTTTGATCAGTTTACTAGCCTAATATCAGTGTTACCTTATTGGTCTTCTCATCTATTGGAGATTTTACAAGATAGACCGGAGAGAGCCTTCTCCTGCCCCGTAGGGCTAGCTACGAGGCTAAATGGTTTGATGTAGCCTTGAGGTTTACCTGTCTCAGCCTGAGGTGAAATTTCAAGTGCTAACATACTGGCGACTCCACTGAGGAGAACAAACTAATCATTTGCTCATTGACGTGTTATTTCATAAGTCTTAGACGGAGCTTGAAGTTACGCCAGGTAGCCTTCGAAAACGCTCTTGTTTTACATCAGTGTTAGTAGATAAACGCTGCTTCAATCAATCTTCGTGAGCTTGTGAATGTAGCGCTTCATTGACACTTTATCCCAGTATAATTGTTAACTCTGAGCCATGGATGATAGGTTGAGAGTTTTCACAGGCTGAATGCTTTTTCTTTCCTAGTTTTTTTTTTGAGAAAAACAAGCTGGCTACAGATCCTACACCCATTTTCAGATCTCATTCATGCCCAGCTATTTTTGATTACCTTGAAGCTTTAGATTTTGACGAAAGCTTTGAGTTGTCTCTGTTTAAAGCTAAGTCTGAAAGTGCGCTCGATTCTCTAGTCCTTGACCCTGATTTTGCAGCTGCTATTGAGTTTGAGAGACATAACAAATTGGCTCAAAATTTCATCTTAAGACATCTCCAGTCACGTGTTCAAGCTACTACCCTTGCTGATTTTGTTGAGAATATCTCTGATCACATTGGATCTACTATCACGGCTCACGAAGAATCTTACCCTCCTTATGTTTCAGTTTCACCTATAATCACCTATTCCGAATCAATAGTCGGTTCTCCTCCTACTTCTCCTACTCCTCCAACTCCCCCAACTCCACAAAATACACCTCCTCTTATTATAATCCCTGCTATCACAGCTCCTCCTCCTCATACCCATCCTACTCCCCCTCCTAGAGCAATGGCTGCCCGGTTTGCCCCACTGGTTCTCCCTGCAAATCTTCATGATATGCCAGCTGATTATCAAATTAAAATCCCCATGTTTGATGGCACTCCACAAAGTATTACCGCTCAGCAACATATCGACAAGATGACCACATTCTTTGATCTATATGAGTTAGATGAAGAAGATGTTACCATGTGGTTGTTCGTGCAAACATTTGCAGGAGAAGTTAGAAAATGGTTCAGAGGGTTGACAGCTAACAACATTGCTAATTTGGAAGCACTTCAGAATCAATTTTTAGATCGATGGGAAATCAGAAAGGATCCACTTCAAATTAATGCCGAATACAACAACCTCAAGCGTAATCCGGGTGAGTCTGTTCAAGATTACATAATCAGGTTCAATACAGTTTATAATGCTATTCCCGATGATTTGAAGCCATCTAGAAAATCAGCACTTCTTAAGTTCCCGGATGGTTTCGATCCGGAGATGGATTACTCATTGAGAGACAGAGATCCACCTACCTTGGAGGAGATGCAGAAAATTGCTGTCAGCGTTGAGGAAAATTTGAATGACAAAAGAGCAAGGATGAACGCCGAAAAACGAGTCACAATCAAAGAGGAAGCATCCACTTCAAACCAGTTACATCGTGATGTTGAACAGCTAAAGAGGGCACTTGAAAAGATTACTATTGAAAAGCCGGAGCCTCAGATTCATAATCCCAATTTCAGAGGTCAACAGCAGCAAAAATATAGGATCAAGCAGCGTGAAACAAAGGCACAATAAGCAGCAGTTCAGCAGCAAATGAAACCACCTTTTCAGTAGAATTTTGTTAGCCAAGAATCTAAGGATGAAGGTGATAATGTTGGAGAGGAAAATCACTTCTTCACTCTTGATGATATGCCCACATATATTACAGAAGAAGATGAATTGGTGAGTAATTCCATCTTTCCCCAAGATGAGCATTATATTTTGTCAAACGATGCAATACTTGAAGAAGAATCCGAAGAGTATCAAAGAGGGTATTTGGATGCTTTATCAGCTCAGCAAGGTCAGCAAAGGCAATTGAGAAACCAAGCTATTCCTATAAATCCCGTGCAGAAAAAGAAAGACATTGCAGCAAAGAATGATTCGGTTTCCTCAAAAGGAAAAGACATAGTCGGTCCTTCAACGAGTCAATCATCACCAGCACCCAAGATAGATCAGCCATCAAATGCACCAAAGGATAAAGCTGAAAAAGATATAATCCGGCTAAAGAAGGTGAGAAGGTTTCATTTTTCAGTTTGGAGAATGAGATCGCAAAGTTGAAAGTGCCCATTCCTTTGACAGAAATCATGAAGAATAGCACCTACCGAGGCCAGCTCTCTAAGATGTTGAATTTTGATCCAATGCTAGACATGGTGAATGTACAAGATGATCAGCCGGAATTGATTTTTGGGCCAGCTTTAAATGGTGAGTCTCCTGAAAGTGATGTTCCTCCATTTTATATCAGTTTGCGATTGCATGAGTTTGTGTTGCACAATGCCATGTTTGATTCGGGAGCCTCGCATAATTTGATGCCGAAAACGATCATGGAGAAGTTGGGACTTGACATCACAAGGAAGTATTATGATTTGTATTCATTTGATTCCAGCTGGGTAAGATGTATTGGCTTGATCAAAAACTTGGTGGTGAGTCTAGATCAAATTCCAGCGAAGAATGTTTTGATGGATGTGGTGGGGGCAGATATTCCTCCACGGTTTGGCATGTTGCTGTCAAGATCATGGGGAGCCACACTCAAAGGTACACTTAAGCTTGATTTTTCATATGCCACAATTCCAGTTTTCGGTCAAATGAGGAAGTTATATCAGGAACAAAAGATGAAATACATGATTATTAGTAAGGAAAAGCCCATCAATCATCCTATAAATTATGTACAAATAGATTTAAAATCTTTTGTTTTATTTGCGGAAAATTTCAATGAGGTAGATAGTCAATTAGTTCAAGTAGAATATATACCAGACATTTCAGAAAATTTCAGAGAAGTTTTGAGAAAGGAAAGTGAAGAAAGGTTTGCTGTCATAAGGCCAATTGCTGAAACAAATGGGCAACAAACAGAGCATGCATCAAAATCAGATTTTCAGCACTTAGAAGATGATGAGGATGGTCTTTGGACCATGGATTTTGACGGTGCAGTGGGCAGAGATGGTAATGGTATAGGTGTGTGGATTCGAAGCCCATTTTCAGTCCAAAAACAAGTTCCAAGCAAGGTACGGGTATGTTCTTACAAATTGGCATTTGATTGTTCAAATAATGAGGCAGAATACGAAGCTCTTATAGCTGGTCTGAAAATCCTTCGAATGTTGAAGGCAAAGAAGATAGCGGTATATGGCGACTCCGAGTTGGTTATCAAACAAGTGAAAGGTGAATTCCAGGCCAAACATCCTCGTATGCGAGCATATCGGAATGCTGTCCTAGATATCTTAAAGAGGTTTTTAGAACATACTTTGACATGTGTGCCCTGGATTCAAAATGGTGTTGCGGATGCATTGGCTAAGGCAGCAAGTAATCTAAAAATACCCATGAATTTCAGCAATAAGTTTGAGATATATGTGAAGCATCGTCCTACAGTTCCAGATAATCAAAGGTGTTGGCAAGTTTTCCAAGATGACGAAGAAATCAAAGATTTTCTGCAAATTGAGGGTAAATTCGAAGACATTTCAATAGACACGGAAGCTGAAGGAGTAAATAAGATGGATGTGTTGCAGCTCAAGGACAATTACATTCCTAAAGGATTTATTCCTTTGGAAGAATTGTTTGATCAAGATGATGTGGCCCGCAAGCCAACTTTGAGGCCAACGGACGAAGGAGTTGAAGATGTGAATCTTGGGATAGCTGAAAATCCAAAGATGGTGAAACTTTCAAAAGCATTGCCGCCTAAGGTAAAGCAAGAGTATATCAGATTATTGTCTACGTTTTCTAATGTTTTTGTATGGGACTATTCAGATTTGAAAACTTATGACACAAGTATCATTCAGCATACCATTCCCATAAAGCCAAATCAAAAGCCTTTCTGACAAAAGTTGAGAAGAATTAATCCTAAATTGCTGCCATTGATTGAGAAGGAAGTCAACAGGTTGTATAAGTCAAGAATCATAGTGTCAATCCGGTTTTCTGATTGGATTTCCAACTTAGTTCCCGTGAGAAAGAAGACCGGCGAGATTCGCTTGTGCATAGACTTCAGAAATCTGAACAAGGTGTCATTAAAGGACAATTATCCGCAGCCCAAAATGGACCACATATTGCAGTGGGTAGTGGGGGCATCAAGGATGTCATTGCTTGATGGTTACTCTGGGTATAATCAGATTTTGGTGCACGAAGATGACCATGACAAGACAGCATTTACTACTCCATGGGGTACATTTCGTTATGCCAAGATGCCGTTTGGATTGAAGAACGTGGGTGCCACATTTCAGCGGGCAATGGATATGGCCTTTGCTAATGAGAAAGATGTCTTTTTGGTTGTTTATCTTGATGATCTGGCTGTGTTTTCTAAATCAGATGAAGAGCATTTGTTTCATTTGACTAAGGTGTTCCAAAAGTGCAAAAAGTATGGTATCTCATTGAATCCGAAGAAGAGCCTTTTTGCTATGAGCGAAGGCAAGCTGCTGGGTCATATTATTTCTAAATATGGCATTCGAATAGGTCCTGCACGGGTGGAAGCAATACAGAAATTAGAGCAGCCCCGAAGCAAGAAAGAAATTCAGTCCTTCAATGGTAAATTAAATTTTTTGCGTCGCTTCATCCCCAATCTTGCCGAACATATTAGAGAGATAACCAATATGCTCAAGAAGGATAGCAAGCTCAAATGGACCGAAGAGGCGGTGAATTCTTTCAATTTGATAAAGTTAATCTTATCTTCATCCCCAACTTTGATCAGCCCAGATTATACACAAGATTTTATTTTGTTTTCATTTGCTTTCGAGCACACGTTGGCAGCCGTGTTGATGCAAAAGAGAGATGGAGTTGAGAGGCCCATAGCTTTTTTCAGCCGCATCATAAGAGACGAAACGCTGAATTATAATATCATTGAGAAGCAAGCATTGGCGCTGATCAAAGCTTTGAAATATTTCCGGGTATACATATTGAATTCTCATATTTTAGAATATGTTCCCAATGCAGCCGTGAAGGATGTTTTAGTGCAAACGGAATCGGAAGGAAGAAGGGGTAAGTGGACCGCTGCACTATTAGAGTATGATGTAGAAATTAAGCCTACCAAGTTGATTAAAGGTCAAGGTCTTGCTAAGTTAATGGCTGAAACGAATCTTCACGTCCTTGATATCAATTTGATTGCTGCCTTGTCCGATGAAGATGAAGAAAATTCAGTTCTACAGGTATCCGATATCTTTGTGTCTTCTCCTTGGTAGGCTGATATAGTTTATGTGCTTCAAAATTTGTCTTCACCCCCTGGAATGCCTAGAAACAAAGCTAGAACATTGAAACTAAAGGCTGCCAAATTTTGCATTATCAAATCTTCACTTTATTGGAAAGATCCCGGTGGCATATTGCTAAACTGTTTGGTCGAAGAGGAAGCTAAGACAACAGTGTAAGATTTTCATAAAGGTGACTGTGGGGGTCACTTATTTTGGAAGACTACCGCCTAATAAGATCTTGAGAGCTGGTTTCTATTGGCCTTCTTTATTTTCTGATGTGTATAAAGTGGTAAAGAGCTATCATGAATGTCAAATATTTCAAGGAAAGCAGAAATTACAGCCATTGCCTCTCAAGCCCGTTGAAATCAGCGCACCATTTCAGCAATGGGGCTTGGATTTTATTGGCGAAATCCACCCAGCATCTTCCGTGCAGCATCGATGGATCTTGACCGCCACAGATTACTTCATGAAGTGGATTGAAGCCATTCCCACCTGGCAAGCCACAGACTCGGTAATTATCTCTTTTCTTGAAAGTAATATCTTGTCACGTTTCAGCTATCCACATAAGTTGATTACAGATAATGCAACAGCATTCAAATCGAAGAAAATGGTTGATTTTTGCTATAAATATAACATCAGCTTGGGGCATTCGACCGCCTACTATCCGCAAGGTAATGGGCTGGCTAAATCTTCGAATAAATCTCTAGTGAACATCATAAAGAAATTGCTAGAAATAAATAAGAAGAGCTGGCACAAGAAGTTAATAAATGCATTATGGGTTGATCGGGTAAGTCAAAAGAAGTCAATTGGTATGTCACCTTTTGAACTGGTTTATGGAGTAGATGCAGTGTTTCCTACCTCACTTAGTGTTCCAGTATCCAAGCTGTTTCAAGAAGCTGGTGGTGAAGAGGATCCTATGCAACGGCAGATCAGTCAAATGATTCATTTACAGCAGACACGAGAAGAGGTTCATCAGAATTCCCTTAAGTTGCAGGAGCGCATAAAGAAAATCTATGACAAAAGGGCCAAATGAGATGATTTTCAGATTGATGATGTTGTTTTGAGATGGGATGCCCGCAATGAAGACAAAGGGAAACATGGAAAATTCGACAACTTGTGGAAAGGTCCTTACAAAATTGCAGCATATCGCGGTCCAAATGCTTTTCTTCTCAAAGAAATGAACGGTGATGAATGTCTTGGTGGGTCGGTGAATGGCCGGCTGCTCAAAGGGTATCATGTTTGAGCATTTTCCGCTCTAATCACTCTCATTGTAATTACCATTTTATTTTCATTCTGCAACAAGTGTGAAACTGATCTCCCATCTTCAGTTTGGGGCCCACGGTGAAGGCTATAATTCTGAAAATGGTGATTAGTTGGTGTGAGTTTTGCAAGTTGTTTCAGTCAGTTCATCTTCTGCATAAAGTGAGTGAGTTAGTGTCAAAGTTAGTCTAGGATTTTAGTCAATTGTCCAAGTCAAATAAAGTTGTTTCAATTTGGTCACATGTGTAGAAGTTGACTCCATTGCCCAATGAATAAAGCACTGGTCTGCTCTCC
Organism: Pinus taeda; assembly: GCA_000404065.3. Taxonomy (NCBI): domain Eukaryota; kingdom Viridiplantae; phylum Streptophyta; class Pinopsida; order Pinales; family Pinaceae; genus Pinus; species Pinus taeda. The sequence goes on along the minus strand of APFE031077711.1, from coordinate 1,198 downwards.
CAGAGGTCTAAGGTTCTTGGTACCTGCAAGGAGCTACCATCCCCATTGGAGACAATGTTAGAGTCGGTCTTGAGCCCTCCATCAATGATCAAAACTCTTTGCATTTGCATAGGTAGGTGTCTCATCAGTGTCAATTTTTGCATCCCATTAGGCATGCCATAACCCTGATGGAGGAGCTAATGCGTTTATACCCCTCTTGGCATTGTTGGTTCAAGTCATTTCAGTCATTAAGCTCTTTCAAGCTTGTCTTGTCTTCTCTTGAGGTCAATTTCCTAGGTCTAGGGTTTTGGTCAAAAATGTTACAAGGTCATGTGTTTGAAAGTCAATGAGTGTTCAGTAAGCCAGAGGGATGATTGTAAAGGTGTTTCTTCTAAATTTTTATCTGGTACAGTTAATCTTCACCTTGGATTTAAAAACTTTGTTTTTAAAGCCAAGGTCATTTTTCAAATATTTGTAAAAAGTGATGAAATTTCAAAAGTCTTCAGCGAACAAAATGCAACCCTGGTCCCCTTGCCAAGATCCCTTAGATGATCTACCTGCAAAAAGAATCAAGCGAAAGCACTAAATGAGTCAATTTCAGAACAAAAGAAACCAAAAAGTCAGTTTTATAAAGTTAAAGAGAAACATTAGAAAGTGGGTTTGAGCATGAAATTTTTTTCAAATGAAATTTATAAAAACCCAATCCCCTCCTATCACTCTCATTGTGCATCCTAGACACTTGCAAGAGAAGTTTGAGAGAGTGATTGAGTGAAAGGAGCGAAAACAGAGCAAGTTCGGGCGTTGGTCAGGGGCGCGACCCGTCAGGCCAGGTGCGCGACCCGTCAGAGGCACGCGACCCATCAGAGGGTTTCCCACAGTGCGATTTTATAACGGGCGCGACCCGTCAGGGGCGCGCGACCCGTTGGGCGTGGTGCGCGACCCGTCAAGCTGTCTCCCTGCAATCTTATTTCAAATTTGCTTAAACGCCCTCCAAGCCATCAAATCGATTGAGGTAGGTTCCTTAATCTTGGAATGGTTGCTGGTTACGATTGGTGGATATTATGAACATGTTTTAATGATCAAAATTGTGCAAGAGAAACCCCTTCATATGACTGTAGTATTAATGGTTAAAATGAGCTAGGGTTTGTGTTGTTTCAAGGTTTTTTCCCTTTGTAATTGTTTCCCTCCTTCCCCTTTCCACTCACATTTGTATTTATAT
>APFE031077697.1:0-11272 GCA_000404065.3 Pinus taeda | reverse complement strand
AAATTTAATGTTCTTTGAAGGAGGTCTTGCGGCAAATTCCCAAATCAAAGGAGCAGACGAGACAGATAGCAAGAAGCAACGGAAGACCCTATACGAAGGTATAAAACGACGAAAAGGAAAATGGGCTGTAGAAGTCAGGGATCCCATCGAAGGCGTGAATGTTTGCATTCGTACCTATGATACACAGTTAGAAGCTGCTTTAGCATATGATGCAGAAGCCAAGAGGTGCAGAGGGAAGAAAGCCAGGCTCAATTTTCCTGATGAGGCACCTCCCAAAACGCCTCATTCCAAAAAGCCTCATGCCAAAACGATTAGGAAGACATGTAAGAGTAAGAAGACATATGAGAGTGAGAAGACATATAAATGCACACACTTGCGAGGACGTTCGGCAAGCTCAGGTGACCCTCAGGGCATAAATTTCAATGTGGAAGCTAATGAAAGATTTTTGAATGGTGTCCGTCAAATCTTTCAATCTGATTCACCCTTACAAAGTAGATCTGTTGAGTCACCAATACCAGGGTATATGCATATCAGCTCAGTTGAAACACCACTTGTACCATTTCATGATCAGGTGCAAGGCATCAATTCTGAGAACTTAATGACACCACCCTTACAAAGTAGATCTGGTGACTCACCTATACCAAGGGATATGCATATCAGCTCAGTTGAAACACCACTTGTACCATTTCAGGATCAGGTGCAAGGCATCACTTCTGACAACTTCATGCCAGAATTTAGAAATGTCAACCTCTCTAATTAGACAACCACTTTCCAAACTGCTTTGGATGCCCTTCATGTTACGTTCTAAGACAATTTAGAAATGTCAACCTCCCTAATTAGACAACCACTTTCCAAACTGTTTCATAAAGTGCAAGATGCCAACTAAAAACTGCAACCTCTACCAACAAAAAAAATTACAACCTCTACTCAGTAAAGAGAAATACCTCCTTTTCACAAATGTTGAGTGCATTGAATATCCCCTTGCACACACATTGGAAAAATCAAATAAATGGATACAAAGGAGTTATCAATTTCTATTGCTTTAAAACTCCAATATAAGTCTATTTGAGTTTTATTGTAAGGAAAGCCTCGAGTTTTAGGGTAAGGTAATCCTTTTTCGAAAACGGTTGGAACTTAACCCAATGACTACATAATTATCAATTGCCAAATGTTTATTTCAGTTCTGAAGTATCATCAATCTAAAGCTTTACAAGTCCAAAATAAAAGCTAATACCTTTGACCTTTAACCAGTGAACAGTAGACAGTTATGCCCAAGATTTTCTCTCTAGTCCAACGTGAAAGAACAATGAATCATATCAACCTAAAGCTTTACAAGTCGAGAATAAAAGCTAACACCTTTCTTTAACCAGTCAACATAGACAGTTATGCCCAAAGTTTCTTCTCCAATTGAAAGAGCAATGAATCATTTATGCAGAACTGTGAAATGATAATAAAAATATATCTAACGATAATCAAACATGTATCTAACTTAGTATTCATGTTATATCTGAAATAATGGCTGAGACTTTCAAGAGTATATCGCTTTACAGTTATCCCTAAAAATATAAATCTAATAGTTAGGGAAGATACTCATTGAACACACATGGGATTGGTGAATTCTTATAACTTCCCTGTTGAGAAGAAAATTAGAAGTCCCACTTTCGCATCGCAAGCACTGAGAGCTCATAAGCTCATAAGATTTCTTCACCAGCCCATTCATGCGCAAGGAGGCAAGGATGCATAGAAGGATGGCTGTGAATTTACTATTTCCGTGCACATTCGAGATCTAATGGAAACCCGATATTTGTTGATGATAACTAAACAAGCTTGTGAACCCCAAAAGTTCAGAATGAGAATCCGATAACAAAAAGGGAAAAATAATACTAATTACAAATGTATAGCAACCATCTTCCATTCATAGGGGTTTGGTTTCTTGATATATAGGAGCATAAATAGAGTGTTAATATTCTGACCAATCTATTGGCATATACTATAGAATGTAATGTACTATAACTTGTACATATAGTTGAATGAGGTATTATAATATTCATAATATTTTACTGTAGGCTATCTTTACTTGCACTTAAGGTATTAGATATTTTGATGATTTAACTTTAAAATTGGAAGTCATTTTGTCATTTTACTTATTATAACACACACATCAAATTTGACGGTGAAGAATTTTCACTAATTGTCAAATACCTTGTGAAATCTAAAATCCGTCCCACACCACGTCAATTTCCAGGCGTGAGACCACCCATTTAAATTCAAATTTAGATCTAATCCAAAAACTAATAACAATAAAAATTCATTGGAATTTTATGTCTAGGCTACATTAGAGAAGGATGCCATGGGAAAATCCATGGCTTAAGAATACCATGGGAAAAACCAGGGCCAAGCTCCATCGTTGACGTAGCAATCACCAATCTCCAGTGTCCCTAAACCAAGGCAAGCTCCATCCAATCTCCAGTGTCCTTGAACCAATGCAAGCTCATCACCAATCTCTAGTGTCCTTGAACCAAGGCAAGCTCCATCCAATCTTCAGTGTCCCTGAACCAAGGCAAGCTCCATCATTTATGTAGCAATCACCAATCTCCAGTGTCCCTGAACCACACAGAAAATTTTATTATTCCAAAACATATGAGACTAATCTAAAAGCTAATAACAATAAAAATTCATTGCAATTTTGCGTCTTTAAATAGGCTATATTAGAGAAGGATACCATGGACAAATCCATGGCTCAAGAATACCCTGGGAAAAACCAGGGGCTATCAAAACCCCTGGTTTATTATAAATTATAAGTTATATATAGAATTTTAGGGTTAAATTTAATTTATATTGTCAAGAGGCACTTTCAAGTCAAATATAGTAGAGATGTTGTAACAAAATGTTTTACGTTTTGACTAAATCAAATTACGTAAAAATAAAAACTAAAGGAAAAATTTCATGTAATGTAAATATTTTACTTTGTCAAAATAAAAGGAAGGAATAAAAAAAAAAATAACCCTATAAAAATCAAATAAAATAAAAATGCCCATGGTATTGACCCACGAGATTGAAAAGCCATGGTATTGACCCATGGTATTGAAAATCCATGGTATTGGCCCATGGTATTCATATGGAATATAACTTATTTAAAAGAGAAAATTAATCTATCAAAACAATTCACCAAAACTACAAATTTAATTATTATAATCACTTTAAAATTCATAGTCCAAATACCTGACACTAAAGTGTATTTATGACACCCCATTAACATGTTAGTATTGATACTCGCTCCCTCCAGATGAAATAACAAAATATGGAGACTAAACGACCCTCCTAAATATATTTTGTTTATGTACTCCCATTTATTCTTTTATTGTTCGTTGTCCAAAAAAATATCGAAGGAAATAAGTTAAATGGAACAACAACACTTATCCTTAGAAACAAAATATGTGGAACAACTTCATGCCATTGAGAAGGATACCGCAGGCCATGTACATACATCAACTGTAGGCAAACCGCATACCCACTTCTCAGGTCACCAGGCTGCCGCCAAGAAGCAGTAGCACTAGGGCTCTCACATTAGAAAAAAATGTCAGCAACAACAAGAAACCATCTGCACATGATGTGCCACACCCATTAAACAAAAGTGAAATGCCACACCCATTAAACAAAAGTGAAAGCAGTAATCATGAGGGCCGAGATTCTTCTCTGGGCTTTTTACTGAAACAGAATTCAGTCATTGGCCAAGCATCCAATTTGAAGTCTGACATGGATGAAACAAATTCTAGAATTAGAAACCTTGAAGAAGACATGGCATGCATGAGGAAAAAAATCAATGGTAGCATCAGAGAAAAAGAAAATACAGTGTGACTGCAGAAGATGAGCTCTCTGATAAATTAAGGGAGAACGTAGATTTTAAGAGATTACATTCAGTTACCAAAAACTGGAGGTGGTAGCATAGCTCAGAGGCTCATCAAATCAATACAAAAACTAAGCCTCGGGGGTTCCAGAAAATCTTCTAACCTCAAACCCACTGAGAATCAAAACGCTTCAAGAAAATCAAAATGGGCTTCAAATTGGCAAATAAGGGATGAAGACCAATGTTCTGCATTGGAGTTAGATTCAAGCTCCCTAATCAATCAATCAGACGCAGTAGACAGAGTCATTCAATACCACCTGTTTCTGTTAGCTCAAGCCAGAGTGAGATCAATGTTGCTAGAGATAAATCCATGACTGGGAGAAGAAGCTATGAAAGAGGCCTCAGTATTTCCTAGAATTGCATTGTTTCTTTTTGACCATCTTATTTTGAAATAATAAACAGTTTCACATGAAAAATTGTTCTACATATTTCACATCAAAAATTGTTATCCATATACAATGAAGTAATATATTAACCGGATCTAGATTTAAAAAATGGTTATCCAGATACGATGAATACTTTATTAACCAAATTGGTACACTTACATTCTATAATAGATTTTCTCATACTTATTTAAGTTTTATCATTGCCAAAACTTTGGGCTATCAAAATCTGCTACCCAAAAACAGCCAATAAAGTTATCAAAATCTGCTATCCAAAAAGAGCCAATAAAATTATCAAAATCTACAACCCAAAAACAATCAACAATGTTATCAAAAACAAATATTTATGTTTGTATTACTCCATCTCATCCATACTGATTTAGACAACTACTCTAAACGCACCTAGATAAAAATATTGTTAAAATTGTGATGCAAAAGTAAATCATTCTACCGGTGTTTTTGTGTTACTTCAAATTTCAAAAGCAGGTAATCATAACATTTTCTTTGCCTGTGGATGAAAGCAAAACTTATCAGATAAATTTTGTATTTTAACAATACAAAGTTCCAAAAGAGCACCATATATCACAACTCCAAAACAAAGTTCAAAACAGGCATTTATGCCGACTGTGCGTAGTTCTTAGTGTTCCCCTGGCTGAGCATGAAAAGCCATAAAGTTTATGAATTTTTACTCTTATGGCTCACGTTTGTTTGCAGAATTTTGACTATGTCAGCGTGATCTAGCATCAAACAAATTTATGGAATGAGGCTTTTTGGGAGGTGCCTCATCAGGAAAATTGAGCCTGGCTTTCTTCCCTCTGCGCCTCTTGGCTTCTGCATCATATGCTAAAGCAACTTCTAACTGTGTATCATAGTTACCACCCCAAACATTCACGCCTTCGATGGGATCCCTGACTTCTACAGCCCATTTTCCTTTGCGTCGTTTTATACCCTTGTATAGGGTCTTCCGCTGCTTCTTGCTATCTGTCTCGTCTGCTCCTTTGATTTGGGAATTTGTAGCAAGACCTCCTTCAAAGAACATTAAATTTAAGCACATTATAAATTATATGAATCTAAAACTTAATATGAACATCTCAAAATTGTGAGATAATTCAACTCACTTTCATGGACGGTAAAGTTATGAACACGCAATAATACCTAAAATAATTAAGAGGGGGAGTGTCAAACATCTACTTAGATGTTATATATGAAAAACAAGCTTCACATTTGGCAGCCGTTGGAATGCGTCTAATTTTAAAACATTAAAAAGGGCAATTGTTTTCATAGGCTATAATTTCTATATACATGTTACAAAATTTGGTGTGCATATGCCATACATGCACAGTGCAATGCAAATGGATTTGCACAGTGCACTACAGATTCAGATCAAATGCAGAGATTGTGGATGATGACTTGTGCGCCTTGTTTTAAATGCATAATACACTACAGGCTTAGACTTAATCCAGAGATTGTGGATAAGTATTTGCACGCCTTGTTTTAATCTTACCGAGTTGGAATTTTCAATCTGGTATTGTGGATAAAGACTTGCACGCCTTTTTTTTCAAACAGACTAGGGTGGTTATTCAGTAGAACAACCTGCCTTATGATCCAGTCACACCTGCCTTCCTCATAATCAGTACTTCAGTCCTTCTTAGCACACCAGCTTTCTTACCCACCCATCGAACCTTCTTACCTCTGGCCGAGTTGGAATTTTCAATCTGGTATATAATGTTTTATATTTGGACTTTATTTTGATAGTTATTTGCGAGATATATATATTTGGTTGGTTTGTGATTGGTTTTGTTAGCAATGTATAATTTTTTTTATTTTAATTTGTGTACATTGCTAACAAAACCAATCACAAACCAATCAAAATACTATCTCGCAAATAACTATCAAAATAAAGTCCAAATATGAAATATACACACAAAAACATTATATACCAGATTGAAAATTCCAACTCGGCAAGATTAAAAAAAGGCGTGCAAGTCCTTATCCACAACACCAGATTGAAAATTCCAACTCGGCAAGATTAAAACAAGGTGTGCAAGTCCTTATCCACAATCTCTGCATTAAGTCTAAGCCTGTAGTGTATTATGCTTTTAAAACAAGGCGCACAAGTCACCATCCACAATCTCTGCATTTGATCTGAACCCTGTAGTGCACTGTGCAAATCCATTTGCATTGCACTGTGCATGTATGCACGCCAAATTTTGTAACATGTATATAGAAATTATAGTCTATGAAAACAATTGCCCTTTTTAATGTTTTAAAATTAGACGCATTCCAACGGCTGCCAAATGTGAAGCTTGTTTTTCATATATAACATCTAAGTAGGTGTTTGACACTTCCCTTCTTAATTATTTTAGGTATTATTGTGTGTTCATACTTTTACAGTCCATGAAAGTGAGTTCAATTATCTCACAACTTTGAGATGTTCATATTAAGTTTTAGATTCATATAGTTTATAATGTGCTTTTAAATTTAATGTTCTTTGAAGGAGGTCTTGCGGCAAATTCCCAAATCAAAGGAGCAGACGAGACAGATAGCAAGAAGCAACGGAAGACCCTATACAAAGGTATAAAACGACGAAAAGGAAAATGGGCTGTAGAAGTCAGGGATCCCATCGAAGGCGTGAATGTTTGCATTCGTACCTATGATACACAGTTAGAAGCTGCTTTAGCATATGATGCAGAAGCCAAGAGGTGCAGAGGGAAGAAAGCCAGGCTCAATTTTCCTGATGAGGCACCTCCCAAAACGCCTCATTCCAAAAAGCCTCATGCCAAAAAGATTAGGAAGACATGTAAGAGTAAGAAGACATATGAGAGTGAGAAGACATATAAATGCACACACTTGCGAGGACGTTCGGCAAGCTCAGGTGACGCTCAGGGCATAAATTTCAATGTGGAAGCTAATGCAAGATTTTTGAATGGTGTCCGTCAAATCTTTCAATCTGATTCACCCTTACAAAGTAGATCTGTTGAGTCACCAATACCAGGGTATATGCATATCAGCTCAGTTGAAACACCACTTGTACCATTTCATGATCAGGTGCAAGGCATCAATTCTGAGAACTTAATGACACCACCCTTACAAAGTAGATCTGGTGACTCACCTATACCAAGGGATATGCATATCAGCTCAGTTGAAACACCACTTGTACCATTTCAGGATCAGGTGCAAGGCATCACTTCTGACAACTTCATGTCAGAATTTAGAAATGTCAACCTCTCTAATTAGACAACCACTTTCCAAACTGCTTTGGATGCCCTTCATGTTACGTTCTAAGACAATTTAGAAATGTCAACCTCCCTAATTAGACAACCACTTTCCAAACTGTTTCATAAAGTGCAAGATGCCAACTAAAAACTGCAACCTCTACCAACAAAAAAAATTACAACCTCTACTCAGTAAAGAGAAATACCTCCTTTTCACAAATGTTGAGTGCATTGAATATCCCCTTGCACACACATTGGAAAAATCAAATAAATGGATACAAAGGAGTTATCAATTTCTATTGCTTTAAAACTCCAATATAAGTCTATTTGAGTTTTATTGTAAGGAAAGCCTCGAGTTTTAGGGTAAGGTAATCATTTTTCGAAAAATCGTTGGAACTTAACCCAATGACTACATAATTATCAATTGCCAAATGTTTATTTCAGTTCTGAAGTATCATCAATCTAAAGCTTTACAAGTCCAAATAAAAGCTAATACCTTTGACCTTTAACCCGTGAACAGTAGACAGTTATGCCCAAGATTTTCTCTCTAGTCCAACGTGAAAGAACAATGAATCATATCAACCTAAAGCTTTACAAGTCCAGAATAAAAGCTAACACCTTTCTTTAACCAGTCAACATAGACAGTTATGCCCAAAGTTTTTTCTCCAAGTGAAAGAGCAATGAATCATTTATGCAGAACTGTGAAATGATAATAAAAATATATCTAACGATAATCAAACATGTATCTAACTTAGTATTCATGTTATATCTGAAATAATGGCTGAGACTTTCAAGAGTATATCGCTTTACAGTTATCCCTAAAAATATAAATCTAATAGTTAGGGAAGATACTCATTGAACACACATGGGATTGGTGAATTCTTATAACTTCCCTGTTGAGAAGAAAATTAGAAGTCCCACTTTCGCATCGCAAGCACTGAGAGCTCATAAGCTCATAAGATTTCTTCACCAGCCCATTCCTGCGCAAGGAGGCAAGGATGCATAGAAGGATGGCTGTGAATTTACTATTTCCGTGCACATTCGAGATCTAATGGAAACCCGATATTTGTTGATGATAACTAAACAAGCTTGTGAACCCCAAAAGTTCAGAATGAGAATCCGATAACAAAAAGGGAAAAATAATACTAATTACAAATGTATAGCAACCATCTTCCATTCATAGGGGTTTGGTTTCTTGATATATAGGAGCATAAATAGAGTGTTAATATTCTGACCAATCTATTGGCATATACTATAGAATGTAATGTACTATAATTTGTACATATAGTTGAATGAGGTATTATAATATTCATAATATTTTACTGTAGGCTATCTTTACTTGCACTTAAGGTATTAGATATTTTGATGATTTAACTTTAAAATTGGAAGTCATTTTGTCATTTTACTTATTATAACACACACATCAAATTTGACGGTGAAGAATTTTCACTAATTGTCAAATACCTTGTGAAATCTAAAATCCGTCCCACACCACGTCAATTTCCAGGCGTGAGACCACCCATTTAAATTCAAATTCAGATCTAATCCAAAAACTAATAACAATAAAAATTCATTGGAATTTTATGTCTAGGCTACATTAGAGAAGGATGCCATGGGAAAATCCATGGCTTAAGAATACCATGGGAAAAACCAGGGCCAAGCTCCATCGTTGACGTAGCAATCACCAATCTCCAGTGTCCCTAAACCAAGGCAAGCTCCATCCAATCTCCAGTGTCCTTGAACCAATGCAAGCTCATCACCAATCTCTAGTGTCCTTGAACCAAGGCAAGCTCCATCCAATCTTCAGTGTCCCTGAACCAAGGCAAGCTCCATCATTTATGTAGCAATCACCAATCTCCAGTGTCCCTGAACCACACAGAAAATTTTATTATTCCAAAACATATGAGACTAATCTAAAAGCTAATAACAATAAAAATTCATTGCAATTTTGCGTCTTTAAATAGGCTATATTAGAGAAGGATACCATGGACAAATCCATGGCTCAAGAATACCCTGGGAAAAACCAGGGGCTATCAAAACCCCTGGTTTATTATAAATTATAAGTTATATATAGAATTTTAGGGTTAAATTTAATTTATATTGTCAAGAGGCACTTTCAAGTCAAATATAGTAGAGATGTTGTAACAAAATGTTTTACGTTTTGACTAAATCAAATTACGTAAAAATAAAAACTAAAGGAAAAATTTCATGTAATGTAAATATTTTACTTTGTCAAAATAAAAGGAAGGAATAAAAAAAAAAATAACCCTATAAAAATCAAATAAAATAAAAATGCCCATGGTATTGACCCACGAGATTGAAAAGCCATGGTATTGACCCATGGTATTGAAAATCCATGGTATTGGCCCATGGTATTCATATGGAATATAACTTATTTAAAAGAGAAAATTAATCTATCAAAACAATTCACCAAAACTACAAATTTAATTATTATAATCACTTTAAAATTCATAGTCCAAATACCTGACACTAAAGTGTATTTATGACACCCCATTAACATGTTAGTATTGATACTCGCTCCCTCCAGATGAAATAACAAAATATGGAGACTAAACGACCCTCCTAAATATATTTTGTTTATGTACTCCCATTTATTCTTTTATTGTTCGTTGTCCAAAAAAATATCGAAGGAAATAAGTTAAATGGAACAACAACACTTATCCTTAGAAACAAAATATGTGGAACAACTTCATGCCATTGAGAAGGATACCGCAAGCCATGTACATACATCAACTGTAGGCAAACCGCATACCCACTTCTCAGGTCACCAGGCTGCCGCCAAGAAGCAGTAGCACTAGGGCTCTCACATTAGAAAAAAATGTCAGCAACAACAAGAAACCATCTGCACATGATGTGCCACACCCATTAAACAAAAGTGAAATGCCACACCCATTAAACAAAAGTGAAAGCAGTAACCATGAGGGCCGAGATTCTTCTCTGGGCTTTTTACTGAAACAGAATTCAGTCATTGGCCAAGCATCCAATTTGAAGTCTGACATGGATGAAACAAATTCTAGACTTAGAAACCTTGAAGAAGACATGGCATGCATGAGGAAAAAAATCAATGGTAGCATCAGAGAAAAAGAAAATACAGTGTGACTGCAGAAGATGAGCTCTCTGATAAATTAAGGGAGAACGTAGATTTTAAGAGATTACATTCAGTTACCAAAGACTGGAGGTGGTAGCATAGCTCAGAGGCTCATCAAATCAATACAAAAACTAAGCCTCGTGGTTTCCAGAAAATCTTCTAACCTCAAACCCACTGAGAATCAAAACGCTTCAAGAAAATCAAAATGGGCTTCAAATTGGCAAATAAGGGATGAAGACCAATGTTCTGCATTGGAGTTAGATTCAAGCTCCCTAATCAATCAATCAGACGCAGTAGACAGAGTCATTCAATACCACCTGTTTCTGTTAGCTCAAGCCAGAGTGAGATCAATGTTGCTAGAGATAAATCCATGACTGGGAGAAGAAGCTATGAAAGAGGCCGCAGTATTTTCTAGAATTGCATTGTTTCTTTTTGAAGTTCACTGTCACAGGTCAATCTTATTTTGAAATAATAAACAGTTTCACATGAAAAATTGTTCTACATATTTCACATCAAAAATTGTTATCCATATACAATGAAGTAATATATTAACCGGATCTAGATTTAAAAGATGGTTATCCAGATACAATGAATACTTTATTAACCAAATTGGTACACTTACATTCTATAATAGATTTTCTCATACTTATTTAAGTTT